>OMNM01008355.1:18334-67547 GCA_900302745.1 Parablennius parvicornis
TGCATAAATGCAGTTTGAGGTAAATTATTACCTAGATGCTTATTTATGTAAATAAAATAATATTGTTAATGTAAAAAAAAAAAAAAAAACAGGACAAAAAAAGTTGAAATAACATTTTACAGGCAGAACATAGCTGCACCCCATCCACTTTATTGTTTTACAAAAACAAAGAGAATGAGAGAATGCATAGAGCGAGCCACTCGGAGGCGGCTGCATGACCACATGGAGAGAACACAAAGGAAAGAGGCAACAACTTGGTTCAAGAGGTTTAAAAAAAAAAGAAAAAAGAAACGAAAAGAACACTGCAGGTTTTTACACACATTCATACAATCTAACACAATCAACCAACAGCACGCCAACATAGAAGAGATGCAAAGAAGTTTGAATCTCCTTCATTACCGCAGAATCAGTATGTTGAAATGCAGACATTTCCTCAAAATCTGTGAAAAAAGACAAACTGTCTCCAACACCAGAGAAAATAAGTGTTTGGTTGTTATTTTGGAGGAAAATCTTAAATACATGAGTGGATGCCGCCACTTCCTTAACATGTGAAGCGTGAAAGGATGAATGAAAACAGCTCGGACTGCTTAGATGAAGAAGCCAATCGAATGTATTCTTCATGTGATGTAAAAGAACAGATATGAAAATGTTCACATTAAGGTGGAGAGCTTTTTCTCAAACTCGCAGCAAGTTTTGAGAAGGTTAGAATGCCGTGATAAAAATTTGTATTGTTATTTGGTGAAATCACAGAGGAAAATGAGAGGATAACAATCAGAATCAGCATCCAGAGCTTCTTAAATTTTTCTGGATGTTAGCTCAATGTTGTGCGACATATAGACTTCACTTCTCAGGTTTTTGTGCAAACATCTGGAAATGTATCGCTGCCACATCAGGAAATTAATTCTAACCTCGTCAAAGTTTACACCACATAATGCTAATCTTTTTTATTCAAGCAATAATTGGATAGTTTTAAATTTGCTGCAAAGCTTTACCAAATGACAAGATATTAAATCATGAACAGTTTACTGTTTCTCAATATAAAAGTTTTATGATCCAACATTATCATGTGGAAACTTTACGCAACAACGTCATAACGAAAAAAGTTGGTAAAAGCAAGTGAAGAAATTTTATGATAGTAATGCCCAGGCATTTTCACGTTAAATCATGATAAAGGTTTTATGACTGTTATGTGGAAATGTTTTTCTAACAATGCGATATTTCAAAAATCCAAGTTTTATTAAATAATGGTGCAAAATTTGGTGAGAATAAGTAAGGAAACGTTACCACAGTAACACATTATTATGCACTTACACATATTGCAAAAAGGTTTACATTACAGTTGACATTTTGCAAGATAATGTAATAAGAACTTTTTTTTTTTAAAATAAAAGATCTAGAGTTAATGAAATGACGAGATTAAATGTTAGCAGGGAAAATGTCAAATTGAAGCGTTGCTGGATAGTACTAAAATCATTCTTTCACTACATGTTCACCAAAACAATGGGATAAAATATTAGTGTGAAAACCCTCACGTTACACAATAAGAACATTTTATGACAACATAATAAAATTTTGCATTATGGTAAAATACCAAAGTGTTGGGTGATACGTTGTGGCAACGTTTCACCACATATTGTCACAAAGTTTCAACATACAAACTGTGTGAGGAAACCTTAGACCACTAAATGTTCATGCCACCATAAAGTTCTATGAGAAAACATTATACAACACCACATAATGGTCAATTAATAGATTAGAACATTAGTCCAAAAATTTACATTAAATTCACTTCATGTATTTGCAAAAATTCACCAAAAGATGAGATAGAGGGCATGTTATAATGCAAAAAAAATATATGTGTAAAATATTACATGGGAATGTTTTGTTATGATATGGAAGTTTTACGAAATATCGTGATGTTGCAAAGTTTTACGAAAAGGCTTGATGATATATTCCGGCATTGTATCAAAGTTGTCATGTGACAACTGAACCTAATAAATTATTTTCTAACCTTGATGTTTCATTTTATCAAGTTTCAATGCGATAATAAAAGTTTGAATAGTGAGGAACTTTCATGTTACATCAAGTTTTCTATCTGAAAATAAAATACACGCTTAAGTTTTACTGTTAAGCGTGTAATTAAGAAAAACACAACTATTTTTAAGTTAATGTTGAAATTCATAATGAACATTTTGACGGTTCAATTGTTTCTAATAATACACTTTTCGGTGTATTACGCTAAAAATGTTATATGCCAACTTGTTACCGTCATTCTGTTTTATTTTAGTATGTTCGTTACATTTATTTCAGTTGCAACTAGTATATGTACTCCAACAATAAAACTGTTTTACCTTCAATTTCAATTATAAAAATGTAAAAGACAATGCTTTTGTGAATTTTCACGGATCATCATTGTAGCTCTCTGGCGCCCTGAGGGGAAACCTGCCCACATTTTGAAAAGCATTGTTAGACATAATAAATGTTTATTTCTGCTGTGGCAGCAACACAAATCCCCACAAACAATTAAGAGTTAAAAAAAAAAAAAAAAAAAAAAAAAAAAAAGACATTTTCTTCCAATAACCCATGCGGTTGTAAAACATGAATATCTGGTTGACATGCTGCGATGTTACTTGTTGAAAACAAACATGAGGAAAGAATCAGCAGGAGCACAGTTTTTCTTTCTTCTGGATAATAATGTGCGTTTGTGAAGAAGCGAGCTGTTTCCACTTTTCCAGTGTAAACTCCAGAGGATTGTCCTCGCCGGAGTCGTGAAATGAGCTTTCAAGACGGAGCCAAAGTGCGAAAAGAACTCAAATCTGGTTTGAATGAGGAAAAAAAAAAAAAAAAAAGGTAACAGAAACAAAAATTCTGCCACAGTCGGGCTGACAATCGCAACACAGTCATATTATTCGGGTATTTTCATAAACACATCTGTTAAAATCTGTTAATTAATCCTTACTTCACTATGAGTCAATGTTTTAGCTTTTTATTTACATTTCGGCTGTTCGAATGGACGATTCGATTCTGCGTAAGTTTGGTGGCTTCTAAACCTCCATCCAGTTTGAGAGACAAAACACCTTCAACTTTAACAATTTAGCATTATGGGATTAGGTCGTAACGTGGAAGTTCGAGTATTAACGTGGAGGATCATTTAAAAATGCCCATATAAAGTTGCCAAATTTTACAAACTGTTCAAAAAAACAATGCTCCAGTTCGAACATGTAAATCTTTAGGTAATAATCGTAAAAAGAAGCGACAGAAAATGACATTAAACTTTAGCAAGTTAAAACACAAATGTGGTTGTGTGTCATGTTGTAATGTAAAAATGTCACTTTGATAACGCGAAACCTTTCACATCGCATCACGATAAACTTTTATCACATAATGCTAAATTTTCACACGACAATCCGATAACCGGTTGACTGCACTTTTTGTCAGAAAAGATGATGAAATGATCATGAAGTTTGTTGAAGTGCGTTGGCTTTGAGCAGTGCTACGTTTGTGCGTTGTTGGCTGCGAGCTGCGGATACGTCCAGTTGCTCCTCGGTCATACTTCACCTTTTCACCAGTGTTAATACTAGAGGACAGACTTTACACTGCAGCGACTCACTACACCTTGTGGGACAAACTGGTACTGCAACACTGGATTAAAAGGTTTGGAACCACATCAAAGGTCTGAAAAGATAAAGAACTCTTCAGTGTGCGCTCATTATTTAAGATGCAGGAAAGTTACAAGTTTTCCACCCGGGAACCTGTTAGCTACTTAATTTTTGTTTGTCTTTTATCAAACCTGATTGTTAAAATTTTACATTTTGGATGTTTGGTTTGAAGTAGTTGAGACCTCGATACTGCGATTCTAATTGCACAATCTTCTACTTGGTGTGTTAGCATTAAGTTGTTAGCGAGCTAACTTCCTGCAATATGAGTACAGACAACATTCAGGTAAGTGCTTCTGTTTTTTTTTCTTTAAATATATATATGTATATATATGTAGATCTTTCACTCCTGAAGCCTGGTTTCACTAAAGTCGGACTTTCGCAACATCTTCACGCAAGGCACGTCTTCCGTTCACCTCTACTTCTCATCACATGTGACAAACTCCACGAGACTAAAGCGTTCTTTGCTGCCAGGCTTCAGATTCCTCGTCCCACCTCCAGATGTTTGGTAGCTACTGGGTGTGGTGTTGAGGGATGCTGGGAATTATTCCTCTTTAACGTTAGTATGCTTTGGGGCTGCAACGGTACGGGCAGGATGCGGTTCGGTCTGAACACCAGAGATTTGTGCGAAGCCGGTTCTTGAAATGTGGGTCTCTTAACGCCGCTGCTTGCGATCGCCACATTCTCTCCGTTTGTTTTTTCCACTCCTTTTAAGATAGCGGCGCGCAGTGGTGCAGCGACTTCCCCGCTCCCGGCTAGCATGCTATCGGTTTGTATTTTTTACCAGCTGTTAGCACAACAGTCTGACGCTGAAATACAGCGCGTGTGACTTCAGTATGTCTTCTCAGGAAGAATAATTCGGGACTGGAACCAGACGTCAAGGCAACGCGAGGGTGGTTTGGACTCTTGTTAAAAGACGGCAAACTTAGGAAACAGTAACGCGGAAGGACACAGCGCTGTATCCGACAGCAGTTCACTGAACCACAACACTCTGCGTATCACCTGGACGGACTACTTTTCTTCCGTGCTGAGCGCGATCAGCTGTTGCGGATATAACCGTGGTGGAGGGGGCGGAGTCGCAACAGTGATTGAACGTTAACTTGCGGGGGCGGATTTAGTGCAGGAGATTGACTCGGCCTTTCAAGCATTAATGCAAAATTAATACTAAAACCGAAAAACGGCTGCTAACATGGCCAAGTTGAACCGGGCAGGGTGAACTGAATGAATCAATATTTTACCGAGAACCGTTGCATCCCTAGTTTGGTTAGAGGCAGATGAAGCCTGACGGAGAGAGAAGGATATCGGGAATTCACTCCTCAAATCAACACCAGGGCCTCGACCTTCACTGTGCCACATCCTTTTGGCTACAAACAAAAAACATTTTTTTTTTTTTTTACACCTGCTCGTGGCAACAAAGATAGGTGTCATTAGCAGTTGTAGCTTCTCCAGCGTGCGGGGTCACAGACAATCATCCCAGAGGAAGTGGGGTGGATTGGGGGAGGGGCTTTAACCGTTCAGGAGGTAGACCACCAGCTCGTAGGTGCACATCATGATGGCGGTGTTGGGGATCTGGCGGACCAGGTGGGTGGTGAGGCCGCGGTAGAGAGCGCGGTAGCCCTCCTCTTTGGGCACTGTCGTTAGAGTCTGGAAGAAGGAGCGGTACTTGGTGCCCTCCTCGCGTAGCCTGGTGCGGATCACCTCTGTGAAGGGAGGAAAGCGAGGAATTAAAAAAAAATAAAAAAAAATTAACAACTAATTGAACCTGTCAGTATCCTTAAGGCCCATTCATACTCCCATTTAGAAGCCATAGGAAGTTTGGCAGTGACGTCAGCCAGCTGCCGAAAAAAATGTTTGTTTCTCAGGACTGTTCATACTCCCAGGAGAAGCTGCCGAACTCGCAGGCCACGCCCCCTCACAGCAGTCACACGACTGTGAAGCAGCGTTTTAACTTTTCAACTGCACAGCTTATTTCTCGCCTCCAATACTTTCAGAAATACATTTCTCTGAACTGTTTTATTAATGAATTAGAAAGTTTTTGTCCAAGCCACCATGTTGGTCCGGTTTTACCGCAGGAACTGATGACGAGTGGTGCGTTCAGGTGCTCGTATAAAAGTGTCGGAAGCCCGACTGCTGACACGTAAACCAGCTGCGGGGCTCATACAGTCGTGAAGTTACATGATAAATATGATTAAAATATGACTGATAGTCATTAGCGAGCTGGAACAAGCATGCGCAGCTGCCGAAGTTTCGGCAGTTTGAGTTCTGACAGGACAGTCTGCACTGCTGAACCTATTTTGTTAACAAAATGACGTCATTTTGTTCGGCCAGTTCCTTCTGGCCAAACTTCATATGGAGTATGAATGGGCCTTTAAACTTCCAATCTCACCTGACTTCACTTGAAAAATATAAAATGGCTTTAAGGACTATAGTAACGTCGACAATCACTGAATTCTGTTTATTCAGATATATTTTGATCTTTTTGACTTTTTGTTGTATATGTTCATTTAAACTTTTAGACAAAAAAAAGGCTTTAAAACATTTTTTGACCATCAACAATGTTTCCTCTCTTTTTCAATACAGTGAGTTTTGGCTCGATTATGTGCCAGGACTCCACCAGTCATCAATTATTAACTTCTTGATTAACTTGTATCCGAGCTGAAGACAGGATGGCACCTATGAGAACTAAAACAAACCTTAACATCTGCTGTAGTTAGTAACCATCATGACACTGGAAACAAACATAAGATGTGCACACGTAATAATGTGACAACGATAAATATTTTATATTCCTCACAAATCACTAGAACGTGATTATATTGTCCGTCTGCCTCCAGATTTGTTCTAAATGACAGTGCTCTTTCTTGGACAATAAATACTTTTAATCAGTCAATCTCCTAATTTTAGTCAATGTTGAAATCACGATAATGAAGCAATACGTTGTGCCGCCACAGCAGAAACAGAACTGCTACTGGTTACATCCAGTTCATACACAGAGCACATGATCCGCACAACAGAGTTCAAACAAACCCAGTTAAACAGGTACGTATAAACACTTCCGTAACCCTCAGAGGGCTTTTGTGTTTAGATAAAAACCTGTTGTATTTCTGTAGGAGTAGATATGTTAATTTGTTTTGCAGGAGGAATTTCGAGATCAAGTTGTGGCAGAAAGCAGCAGATTCCTAGGTCAGTTTCAAAAGTAAACGTTTGCAGGTTACTTGTTTTTAAGATCAATTACTAAAGCAGAAATTGTATAAATAGAAAAGATTTTAAATTGCAGTTTGGGATTGAATCGTTTAGAGAACTGCCAAAAAAGCATTATGTTAAAGTATTTTTCAAATGACCATTTACAAAAAAAAATTAATAAATCTATATACCAGATCAAATAAATGTTTTTTTGGAAAAAGAAAAAAGAAAAAAAGAAGAAGATATAAACAGTGCCTGGTCTTCCTGACTATTTCTCTCAAAATCTCAGTTCTTCCATTTGGGCTCTCACCATGAGGATAAGCGATAGTTGTGGCACAAGTCTTGGAGGTGGCGGCGGCGAGCATCATGCCCACAAAGTCCGAGGCGTCCTTGGACGACTCCTCCTCCTCGTCCATGTTCTGCGGCGCCTTGGCCTCCAGGAGGCGCCGCTTAATGTTTTCATAGATCACAAAGTGGATCACAGTCTCTGAGATGCCGGCGTAGGAAGCCGACATTCCCCTGTAGAAGCCTCGCAGGCCATCCGCCTGGTACACCCGCCGCACGCACTCGAAGGCGTTCATCCGCCGCTCGCCGCGGTTCCTGAGAGGATGAAGCAGAGCGTAAAGAGGCATTTGGGGAAGGAAAAAAAAAACCTCCACTGAAGGAGGATTTAAGAAGAACCAGGAAAACTTCCGAATAACAGTGCTCTTTCTCTTGCCTCCCATTTTGGACATTTTTAGTCATGTTTCCTTCATGTTAGAACTTCAAATTACATAATTTATGCTGAAAATGTTTTGAGATAAGCTTGACTTGACCACAGTTTAGGCCCATTTTACTTGACATCATTTCATGCAAAAACAAAGCGGGTTTTTTGAGAAAAATTTCGTGTTTACACAGTAACGCCTGGAAAGCCATGTCATTAGTATGTCAGACCACGAGTTGGTGTTGTTGGTTGTTTTTGTAATGAAATCAAACTGCCATGCACGCGGACAATAAACTATAAATATTAAAATTCGTAAGATCAAAAAAGTTGAATTGTTATCACGGGTGACCACCAACACTTTGAAAGAATAACTAACAGTAATTCGTCTGTTATCACCTAAACTAGTAGCAGAGGTGAAAGCAGGTATCATGTGTGTTTGTTCACCTGGCATCCAGCTGTAAACGGGTCTTTATGAGCCAGATCGGGTTGGTTGCTGTGATGGCTGTAAAACCTGAGGAATCATAAAAACAGATTAAACCTGGTGCGAGTCACACACTGGTAAGGTCAACATTATGAGGCTTATGAAAATGACTGTCACAATAAATCTGTCCTATGCCATGAACACTGCAGGGTGTTCCAATGATACATGGGAGAGGATGGAAATGCAGAGCGAGGTAAAAGAGGGTGAAGGGTAATGGAAAAGAAGCATCTGTGGCCAGTACTCACAGCAGACCTCCTCACAAAAGCAGACCGAGACCCCTGGTGGAGCCGGGGTCTCATGTAAAGGCCTAAAAGAGACACAGGCTGGTGTGTAGCAAAGTGACCGGCATGCAATCTCTTCCCAAGTCTTGATCAAGACATTTCTTCTGATTACAGCCAATAAATACTGTAAGAACTCCAACAGCACACTGTAGAAACCAAGGCCGGGAAGTGTTTCTTTGTGGTGTAGAGTATACGTTGCGAAAATGTCTATTTTCAAAGTAGTAAGAAAAGAAAATTGTGGCAGACATTCCCTTTTTTCCCCTTTCATGTTACTATTAAAATCTGCTGAGGTTTTTTTTTTTCTTCCTTTGACTGGGGATTGAACAGGTGCTAAAGCTATTTAGTGTTGAGAGCTAAAATTCAGTTTCTTTTGCAACATAAATAATGTCATTATTAAAAATAATGCAGCTGATTGAGAGCAGAACTAACCTTCAAATTCATAGTTTGAAACCCCACAATTAGCATCTACACACCCTGTTGTTGTTTTGCAAACCTCTGCTGTCTGAGCCGAGCACGGTCCAGATGAGGTTCATCGTCTCCTCTAAAGGTTTTGCCCGCTGGACGGAAACGAGTGGAGGAATGCTGCCCTTGACCGAGGTGTTGACAGGTCCTAGTCGTACGGGGCTAAAAGTAGCGCCAAGTTGGAGGTCAAAAATAACTCGCACCAACACGGCGACTGAGCGACCCACATCTCTCCAGTCCAGCTGAACCACAGTCACAGGCCAGCACATCCTCTCCTTCACATTCAAAACAGATGATCCACGTGTGGCCTTTTATCCTGAGTTAAGACAATGTGCAGATGGGAAGCACATCTGGCGAGCTTCTTTTTAAAACATGGAGGTTTCTGATGTGACTAAATTCTTTATTGGCAATTTGGTTTTCTTTCAAAGGATTTAATAAACACTTCCATTTGCCATAATGTTCAATCAGCTAATGCAAAAAGTAATGTTATTCAAATATAAAGTAGGGTGGATGAAGCATGGTGGGGGCAGCATCATGCTGTCCGGATGCTTTTCAATCTGTAAGACTTCTCAAGGTAAAGCAGATGGAGGGAAAACTTTATTTAGGCTGCAATAGAGCTATAAGTTGAGACCTCACGAGCAAACGTTCAGCTCAGAAACACCCAACTTTAAAAACGTATAATTGATAATTGAAGTCTAGAAGTTGCGATGACTTGCTGATGCCTCTTATGTCGTCGGTTAAATACCTGAAGGCATCAAATTCACTGTTCACCAGCTGGTATTACAGTACGGGAAAGTCTGTCCAACTTTCCTCAAGGTACCTCCAAAAAAATGACAGAATTAAGAATATTTGGCTAAAAACGTTTAATGGCATGTATCAAAGGGGCTGTGAAGGTGATGGATGAACTAAACGTAATAAAGAACAAGCAGCTGGACTTGTCCATTTACTTTTTACACTCAGGTGATTCAAATATTCAGAGGAGTGAAGTTGCACTACTTCGATAATTACTGCAATCTATCCAAAGAATGAAGCTCTGGAAACCTGTTTTTCAATTTGTCGAAAAAACAAAAAAGAAAAAAAAGAAAAAGAAGATGATTCCATCTATACAAGCGACAGAACATCTTGATCTTGACGTATCGCCGCTGTGCATCAAAGCTTTTAAGCACTGAACTGGACCCGGTGGAAGAGCTTCAGAAGCTGCTTCATGTCAGTGCTGATCCGTGACCTCGGACCGATAGTTACCTGCCATTCCTGCCGACACCATGTGCACCTGCGTGGAGTCTGCTTCCAGCACGCCGTTCAGTTTCTCTTTGGCTGTGGAGTAAGCAGCGAAGTAGATCGCCCTGTTGGGAGGACAAAAAAATTGAACAGAGAAATCATCAGGATGCATTTCGCCCCGAGGAGCTGTGTGGTTTATCAGTTACAGCACGTCGGTAAATAAAAAGCTCGCCGTGTCGGCTATAGCTTAATGGGCCTGAAAAATTCATTACGTGTCACTCCAAGTGGTGGATCGGATATTTTCAGTAAAACAAGTGAACGACTTCACGTATTTTCAGGGAATTATCCCGGCTTGTTCTCGTTAATTTACCAGATCATAAATCTCATGGGGAACACTAGTGCAAACACACCAGCGCTGTCAGAGGAGCTCGGAGGAATGGCGACGGCACTCAAAGCCTATCCATCACATCAGACAGTGCGGATGAGTGTGTGTGTTTGTCTTTTAATGTGCTTCATCTCACCTCCACCGCATAACGAGTGCTAACAAAGCACTCAGAGTCTGCTAAGCGGTGCAGTGTTACCCGCCGGCCGTAGACATTAGCCTCCACTTTGCTCCTCTCATTAGCCACTGGAGCAGTCGACGATAATGAGGAGCTACTGATTCACACACACACACCATCTGAGTAGGCAGATGGAAGCTATAGGTGAAGCTTGCTTGTCACTGAATAACCAGAGCAGGTCTGCAGCAGTCTCATGGTCCCACTGTGTTTCACAGCCACACGTAAAATGTAAAACTGAAGAGCCAACTCGAACCAATCGACATTTTCCGCCTATGAATAACGGTGACACACTAAAAAATTTTTTTTAAAGGCAGATCGGATGAATCATCAGCACCTTAACAGGTATCACACTTTACTATCTATCAGATTATAATCTGAGTTTGAAGATTGGGTCGTTATCAGCAACATTCAGCTTCTGATCTGAAGTCTGTCACCAGGCCAAGTGATATAACAAACGTTTTTTTTTTTTTTTTTTATGTCTGGTCAGCTGTTAGAAAGATTTACATGCAATATGAAATCTACCAACCAGCCAATCTTCAAGAGTAATAGCAGGGAGCTGGAGCCTTTTGAGGCCGATAACTAACGACAGGCTGACAGCACAAGACACAAATCTCTCCACTTTACAAAGAATCATTAGTGAGAGACAAACAAACGTTTGCTCAGTCCAGACAACCAATTGTTAGATACCATGTCAGAGTTGACGCAGGTGGTTTGGAATTCTGGTCTGAACCAAAGTAAACGAAGTATTTTCACGCTCTTCCACTGATTCCACAGTCCCCAGTGCTTAACATCAGGGGCAATTTGGGGTTCAGTGTCATGCTGAAGGACCTCTGGGTATTTTAGGCCTCGTTAACAAAACTTTTACGTTTTGGGTGTCCATTTACACAACAGTGGTGTTTGGAGTAACCAGCTAAGATCTTGCAGAGTCTATAAAAAATATTGAAAAAAAACAGAGCATAAAATGAGCAGCAGGATTTCCTCCATTATGTAAAGACGAAGTGTTTGAAGTCTGCAACGTCCTGTGTTTCATCTCTTTGTTCCAAACCTCAACAGGACTGTGACCGAGTATATTTGAAGGTCAACCATTAACTACTTTGAAGAGTCGTCTACTTTCACTTGTGTGACAAGACTTTGAAAGAATTTCAAAAACAGCAGCAATTGAAAAGTTTGTTCAAACCAGAACAAACACGAGAAACTTGAACACAAGAAATCTACTAGACTGGATTAAACCCAGCTTGTACTGAATGTTTCTATATATGTAACATTTTCTGACTTAAAATATCAGAATATTAAAAATAAAAGCCAGCTAGCTAAGTTCCTGCTGTAATACCAATCTGTACCACAGGACGGTACAGCGAGTCACATATGATATAATATAACAGAAGAATGTGGGGTTATTTAAATCTTACATACCGCACTTTTAAGCCAACGATTACTGAAAAAGAAGAAAAGCAATAGTCCTCACATGTTTTTAGTGTCCACATGCCTTCAGTGGTGATAAATAAAAATAAAGGTTTGATTGCTTCATGTGTGTTTATGTAAAGTGTGCAGCTTTCCAGGGAAGTAAACACACTTTCTTGGTAAAGAATCTGCAGCTACAACTGCAAAAACAGTCTTAATGGCATATTTTCATTTCTCTTTTTAACATTTTCTAAATGTTTAGTTTCATTGCTTATCTTTATAAATGCTGCTTCAATCTCTATGACTGTAGGTAAATTGTGTGCAGTTACAAATACATAATCTAAAAACAGAACATTAGGATGACTTTTAAACAGAATTATAAAGGATGACGAGCAACAAAAATCTCCAAACTTTTCTTCCTGTTTCTTTGTAACCAACAGTAAATGTTTAGATATTTGTAGAAATGATCCTCATATATACACTTCAGTAAAACAGAAAGACTGTAAAAGCATCGCTTCTTCATAGTTATGGTGTTAATATCCCCCGAATAACATATTTCATTGTGTGTAAATGAGAAATTTCTTTAAGATAATAGTAAAATGTGTTTTTTTTTTCTTGGCTAAAATGATTATATGATTACAATTTTTTTTTTTTTATTCTACCTTATAAGTAAAAAAACCTTCTGCATCTCAGATATTTTTCCTCTTTTTTTTCACAATTAAAATGTGAAGAAAGCCTAAAAAAAAGCATGAGTAAATGTTATGCATGTACATCCCTGACAGCAAGAATGAACTCCTCTAATAATGTGAGATGGACTTTGAGATGTTTCATGAAAGATCAGAGGATCTCTCCTCCTGTTCCGGGAATGTGATGTAATATCAAAAAGGAAACGTTACGTGCAGGACGTTTTGTTTCTGTCAGGAGGACAAGGAGCTGCACTCACTGGAAACACCGCGGCTGCTGTGAAGTGTCAGCAGGCTGCTGTTTCTCCACGACGTGTAACTGAAGACACGTTAACTAAATATTAGCCCACAGCTCAGAGTGTCTGGACTCAGTTTTCACTGCTGAAGCTTTTAATGTGTTCACTTAGTTTCATTCTCAAGGAAAGACAGCCACACACCCTTTTTTCTTTGGGTTTAGCCTTTTCATAAACGAATGCTGTTATTAGATGTGACTCATGGTTGAGGACTTTAGAACTCAGACCTACAACAACCAAAGCAACAAAAAAACATTATGAATCCAGCTTTTCATGAATCCACTTATCTTTAATCATTCCAGGAAAAGATGCATGTTTTTCCATTGCGCACAATTTATTTATTTTTTTTTAAATTAGGTCACACTCCTGTACAGATGTTGGATATATATGTGTGCTTACCTGGAAGGTGCCACGCCCACTAGATTTGGCCCCAGGCCCCTGAAGAGAGAGCGGGGGCCTTCTTTCTCCAGGATCAACCTGGAAAACAAAGAGAAACATGAAGGGGAATCTGCAGGATCCTGCTGGTGTCCAGAGTTGAACATATTCATCGTTCACATATGCATCTCGTCCACCTTTGGTTTAATCCACTACTAGAAGTTGTGCACCACAAACAAGTTTACTAAGCAGTGACTGATGTTATACAATCTATCAAGTGACAGTCCAACTGTTTTTAAAAAGTAATTTTACAGGTATCAGCCTGTCGGCACGCTTGCAGCAATATGTCAATCAGAAGGAGTTTGTGTGCTGTCGCTGTGCATAAAATTGACATTTTAATTAAAACCACGTCTCACGGCGGTTTAACTTCGGTCTCCAAGACGTCTTTTAGAATTACAAAGGCAACACGAGTTGATCCAAAACGAGGACAATGTTGACGCTCTGAGACCTTTAAGCAGAAACTTTCTCCAGGTTTGGTCCCAACGTTCACAACTGAGTTAAGTCTTTATTCGGGCTGCACATAAGCTTGTTGAGTATTGTCGAAATGATCCGATTTGCAAAATAACACAAACACTTATGTAGATGAATATATTTGGCTTTGCCTTTTGACATTTCAATTCCATTTGTACACGGAACTCTTCTGACATCTATATTGTGCAGCTCTAATTTTTATTCTCCTTTCTAGAACCGCCTGTAAGAATATGTATCCTTCTGTGCATGTGCCAGGACCTTTAGCCCACTTTCAAAGGCCTGGAAAAAAACAGTGTACCTAAGAATAGAAAAATAAATCGCTCTGACATTTTTAGATGGTTGGACATAACAAACTCAACAAAATCCAGGAGACACCTTCCAAAAAGACAAAGTCACGAAAGGGGGTGCCATGTACGAGGAACATTCAGTGCACTTTTGGAGAAATGCAGAATATCAAGCTGCATTTTTTTTTTTTTTTTTTTGATAAACAGGCCAGTTGCTTCCAGAGCAAACAGGAGGAGTTAACAGGCAGTGAAAAGCTCATTTATATATTTATATGGTTTCTGAGAACTGCTCGAAAATCACAAGCTGTGCCTCAGACCTCTGAGTCACGTCTTAACACTGGTGTGGCAGATGTGCTTGGCCGGCCGCAGAGGTCTTAAACTGAACGTCTTCGCCCTCTTACCTGTAGCAATAAACCCACAAGCACTTCAGATTTATCTGATCATTCTCTGTTCTTTTATGAAAATCCCACAAAATGAAAAGATATACCAGTTGGCTTTGCTATGAAATTTCCTGTTTGCCTGCAGCGAGCAGTGTGTGCGTGTGTGTGAGCTTCTGTGTGAAGTTTTCCCAAATACTGAGGTTTCTGAGGAGTGGGAGAGGAAATCAGCCAGACTAAACAACAATAATAACATCAATACACTGCGGGTTTGGGGGAGAAACCATGACTCTGCAGAAAACTCTGGGAATAATGGACCATTAACTGCTGACAGTTATGAGACAGTGTTTACAAATCAAACTGGACTCTAATGTAAGTTTAGGCCCCGATTACATGACGACATTTCAAGTGAGAACACGACATTTTTGAGTTTTCATTTTAGAAGTTTTTTTTTTTTAAGGCAATGTTTTAAAAACAGTGTCCTTTTCCAAAGAAATGGCAGACACTATGTAGTTTTCCTGTAGATCCACCAGTGGATCCTGTTTTATAATGAAACAACACACACATGCACACAGAGAAGAATACACTATTAACATTAACAAAGGCCAGTTCACAAACATTTATATGGACAGACGACCAAGTTGGATTGCTGTTCTGAGTGACTCCCACTATAAAACTACCAAAGTCCCAGGAGATTATGGACTGGGAGTTATGACATTCTGGAGGCCGCCATTACTGTTTTTGTCCAACTTGTTGCACATGTGCAGTAGCAGCATTGCATAAAAAGTTGTGTTTTCCCTCCGGATTCCGAGCCATTTAAAAAAAGTTTTTGCATTTTCAGATGCTCTGATCACCGCTGTTGGTTAAACAGACATTAGAATGCAACAAAGATTTTCCATTTTCGCGAGAACACATTGTTGTGTAAACAGGACTCAATAATATGCATTAGTAATGATCAACAAAATTTTGTAGAGTGTTGTGAATACTACTAATAATATTTATGATTTGTACTTTCAGATAACGTTGCGCCTTTCTTTTTCCTCAAATTCACAACAGACACGACAACATGACATGAGTTATTTTTTTTCCCTTAACCATCACGTGCACTTCTGCAGTTTCCCATGTTGGACTTGATCATTTTGTTGCTTTTCTTGATTTTTGTGCGTTTTGCCCGACACTTCTGCCCTGTTACCACCAACCATGACTTCATACCAGCTAAAGACTACACGAGAAACTTCACTTCAAAAAGAAAGATGATTCATAGTACATTTTGTGCGACAGTGTCATGCATGGCTTGGTGTCAGTAATCCATGTGTTCATT
This sequence comes from Parablennius parvicornis, assembly GCA_900302745.1. NCBI lineage: Eukaryota > Metazoa > Chordata > Actinopteri > Blenniiformes > Blenniidae > Parablennius > Parablennius parvicornis. The sequence goes on from OMNM01008355.1 coordinate 34,144, forward strand.
GACTAAAAAGTCGAACACACTTCAGATCTAAACACCAACAATGTCTCAAAGGCCTGCAAACCAATCTAAATGTTGCATTGCAGCTATGAATGGCTGAATCTGCAAATTTGTGAAGTGGGGTGAGTTATGAGTCTCTGGCCTTTCCACCACCACCACCACCACAACACCCTTTCAGCTCCCTACACACACTTTGTGACCTTGGCCCCTCATGTCTACGGGGGCCGGGCCTTTAAGGCAGTGGGGCTCCATGCAGCTGGCCCAATATGTTGACCTGCAGAACATGAATGCACAGTGCATGGACATGAGTAACTTCATTTCAGTCTTTTGTGATATGTGGATTGGAAAAGGCCACGCTGTAAATGAGGAAAAAGTTGCTGGGTACCCACTTGAGACAGTCCAGGGGGCCGGGTGGCGCCACGCGTGCCACACTGGCCCCATTGACGGTGCTGAGCTGGACCTCAGGCACGTACAGGGTGATGGAGGATGACTGCAGACGAGTCTTCACCACTTCCAGAGGACAAGTCAAGATGGCTCCAACAGTGCCCCCACATCTGAAGACGGAGACGAGATAGAGCGGCAGGTGAAAGACGGGAAAACCGGGTCTGAGCGGACAGAACCAGGCCAACACAAAACAGTCCTGAAATATTTCCCGGGCCAACTGGCAAACGGTGCCGTTGGTGGAATTTCAGCGATCCCCGGCATGTGGTGAAGAAGCAGCACAATGCCACAGCAGAGCGAGTCAGAAATGTTTTTTGTCTCATGTCCATTCAGTTTGAATGAATAGAGGTACGTATATGTTTTCTCAGGACAATGAACCTTTCATTCATCACATTACTGGAAGTATTTCCACTGATAAGCAGCTTTCAGTCCGGGACACACCTTTGCAGTTACATATAAACATGCAAATGTTTACACAAAGGCCATTACAATAATAAACACATAACAAAAGCATAATCCATACATTTTCTTCTATATCAGAATGTCAGAAAACGACTGTCACATTGAATTTGGTTCCTAAAAAAAAATCACTCTGTACTGCGGCTGCACGGTCAGGTGAACATATACAAAATAACGATGACAATCATCATAAGGATATAATCACTAACAAACACTTAAAAATACGACTCCCAATCTTAATAATTTTTTTCCCCGATTTTTGAGCTTCTGATTTGAGTCCTGTTTTCCCATCAGCTATGCACTTATTAAAAATGCTAATAGATAAAAAAAATACAAATAGTGGGTTGCACATTTGTGATTTAATTGCATTAATTTTGCAATATGTTGTGTGGGCCCACTTTGTACAAGAAGTTGCTGTAATGAATCACTTTCACATATAGTCCAGTTTGCATCATCTGGCCTGAGGCCCTTTAGGCTGAGCCATGAAAGGTCATTTAGAAATCATTAAGAGAACAAACCTATCATTGTTTTTAACTACTATTCCTTGACACATTTTAACACTGAGATTTTAAACGTAAAGTATACCATGCATACAATACATTTGCTTATCTTTACCTATAACAGCACATTCATTGGTCCTCACGAGGTGTGGTAGCGATTGTAAAAATGTTGGCTCGTAGAAAAATGAATTTTGACGCAAACTGAAGAATCTCAACTTTAGAGTTGTTTTGCTTTTTTAAATTGAAGTAAAATAAAAAGCTTTGAGCTTGGTTTAAATTAAAATTGGGCCATTGTTCCCTAGAATTTTAATTCAAATAAAATATTATACAAAACAGGCAGATATAAAAGATGACAGAATCAGTATCTCATCAAAACTGTTCTGCTATTTAAAGATGTGCAAATATTATTAACTAGTTTGGAACTCTATCATTGACCTAGTTTGTAATATGACCATCCAAGAAACTTATTTACCTACCCTGGTCAAGAGGAAAGAAAAAAAAATAAAATCTGTGAAACTGTAAATAAAAGGATGGCTGAAGATGAAGATAACTCATATACTTCCTTTGTTTTATGGACATAAAGGAAACTAAGGGTCTCCTCTGCTGGTGCATTGACTTATTTCTTGACTGTGTGTGATCGCAGTTTGAATCCAGGCGGCAAAAGGAAGAACAACCTGTAAAAACAATAACTTCCTGTACAGATTCATGTGAAAGGGAGCAGCTGAATTACGAGGATGTCAACGTATGAATCTAACAATGTTATTTCTTTATTTGCTTAAGCAATGACTTATTTATTAGTGAGGGGCAGAAAAAGTTTGACTCTTCGTATTGGTGAGGTGGAGAGAGTTTCATTTAATTAGAACAATAAAACAATTGCAGAGGACTCTCAGAACAGTATTAATAGGATTTGAAAGATCTGAACTTCCAGGAAAGACCGTTGACGTGATGGAACAAGAGCATTGTCTCCATGTATTACATCGAGAAATTAAACTTGATGGGGACACACTTGGCAGGGCCAGACGGGAGGATGAGGTTGAAAGCTATCTGAAGTTAATCTTCAAACGATGTAAAACGTGTGGAGAGAGTCCTGTCAGAGGTCAACTCATGACGGAGCACACATGCGACTCGTGTGCGCTCCTGAGAGAGCAGCACTTCGGTCTAAACTTCAGGCTACGGCTCAACGTGTAAAACAATGTCAAGAATGACACATGGCAGCTACGGACTGGGTGTTTTTCAGCATGTGGGAAGAAGGCGGCTGCCAGACAAAGCTTATAATCTGATGACTTTGTATAACAACACAGGCATTAATGAAAGTGTTACTGTGTAATAGTTTTTTTTACCTTGCTTTCTTTTTTAGAAATTATAGATTTGAAACGGCATCCACCAGACCCCTAGATTTCTGCCACTGTTTGAGAACCACAGAGGCTGAGAGCAGTAATTTCGATCAAGGGGGCAGCAAATATTCACTGGGTGAGGGGTTAACCCAAGGAGTGTAAACCCAAAGAGTTTAGCCTCAGAGAGAAGGAACTAGCCTAAAGAAGCAGATATAGGATTAGGGGTTTGCAGGGTTGATTCACACATTGGCTCTCTGAGCATGACCCGTGACCCCTTAATAAGGCTGTCCACTGCATCCCAGAAGTAAGATAGGTAGATTACGAAAAAGGAATTTGCCCTTGTGGTGTTATCAAATTGTAAATTAGAACAACTCCTCCTCAAGCACACACACTTTTTGTTAATCCTCACAACAACTTAGCAGACACTGGTATCATTCAAATACACTAATGGGTTGTAATCACTTCAGATTCTTAGTGTAAAACTATTAAAACACTCCCAGTCTTGGTATAACCAGTATGTCAGGACGGCCCCTTCCCGCAGGTCATGTTTTGGTACACATAATAGCAAAACATCTAGAAATCAGGCACACTTACGAAGGTTGCCCAGGCTAATTCAAGAGAAATGTTACTCAAACATGACAGGCTCAAAGTGAGTGCATACATTTCCTCACTGATAAGTGACACTGCCATAACATTTTTTTGTACGTGGAAGATGTTTAACCCTTCCTGAACCCTTGCCTCTTTTTATCCTTTCTGAATGACCTTTAGTGGGAACGTGCCCACGTTTGTTTTATTACACACTCAAAACCACCACTTACAAAAAAAAAACCCTCTAAACCCCTGGTGTTAAACCCTCGTGTTATGTTGTATATTTCCTGCACTCGAACACATGCGTCCACAAACCAGTCATTTCATTCATAAAGAGAAATGTCATTGAGACGTCAACCTCTTCTGGAAGAGCATGCAAGGGTTTGACTGGTCACCTGACATCTGATAACAATATTTACGATTACAAGTACAATTTATCTCTGGTTCCAGATCCTCAGTGTTGATGCTGTTAGCAGCAGCTAGCTATATACTCACCCTCCAGCAAACAGATGAACTAAGGTGTCTCTTTGGCTCATTCTGGATCATATTCGGGGACCTTCCGCGGGACACCTCGGGGGTGCTGAAGGTGGTGTTGGGGTAGATGCGGAGGGTGGGGGTTAATACCCCCGGAGGAGCGAGGAGGAGGCGCTCAGATTGGCTGTGTTGTGGTAGAGGTCAGCTGGAGAAGCCGCGGTATGTAACAGCTAGCAGCTAGCTCACGTTAGCCGCTGATGCAAACGGCTCTGCCCGCGAGGAGGCGGGTGGTGAAAGACCGCCGGAGCGACAGGTCACGTCGTCTGCTCCTGCTGACGCTGGACGATGCTCCTGCGCGGGTTCTTTTTTCTTTTTTTCGTGAATGCTGGGGAGTAATTCCACACTTAAGAAATCTCCGCTCGGCCTCCCTCGAGCTCACGCGCTCTCCGACTCACTGAGCTCAGCTAGGCTCCGCTCAGTGTTTATCGTCGAATGAGAAGCCGCAAAACAGAAGCGCTGATTGGCTAGGAAGTCCGGCGAACCCGCCCCCGCTCACGTGACGTGCCTGCTCCGTTGCAGGGAGGCAGAGGTCCCATCAGGGGCTAATCAGGGAGTTAATCGTGATTAAAACTCCCCGAAAAAGTTAATATTTCTTAACATTCTTCAGGAAACAGCCACTCAAAAAAAAAAAAAAAAATGTAGTGGATACATCTCAATCAGAAGGGACAGATTCTCACAAATGTAAAAGTTATGTGCCAAACACAAATATTGGTACACTGACATGTGCAAATCCAGAAATTAGAAATTTATAAAGCACTAATTTCATTAATGTACTTGTTGTATGGGGCCACACCATATAGTTAGCATAAAACTGCATGATCATGATGTCTGTATTTTTAAATTGTGAAGTGTTTTGAAGAAAAAAAACAACAAATGTTAGAGGAGTTATGATGACTTAATTTTTATTTGAAAGACCATATTTAAAATATTAAATATTTTGACTTTTAAAGATTTTCAAATGCATGAGGTCATGCACATTTATTAAGAAATCAGAAAGCTGCAGGTCACATGATTGTTTCACATGCAATGGCTGTTAACATCTGTAGCCAATGAAAAGCATTACTACTATTCTAATGCCTTTAATTCATTTCACGACTTTAGTTCATCTCCATTTCATTGATAACAAAATCAGGAATATAAAAAAAGCCATCCTCTTTGGATTTTGCATATTCTTCCTGTGCATGGAAAAGCATGCATTTGAGGTTGTTATTCTATATTGCCTCTAACTGAGAGTGTGAGTGACTCTCTGTGTTTTCAGTGGTTGCCCTCTGACTTGTCCGGGTACACCCGACTTGTTTCATTCACTTTTATACTTATTATGCATATAAACATGCAGTAACAGCAGTCTTCCTCTCTCATATCTCTATATGATCGACTTTATTGTACGTATAAAAAAATGTGTAAACATGACATTGTGGAAGTTTATCTACCTTAAGCAACGCATCTGACAGATGTGCAAAATAGTACATACTATTGATTTTGTGTGTTTGGAACTTGGTAGTTTCATAGTTGAGAGTCACTGTAATAATAATCCAACTTGGTCATCTGTCCACTAGAAAGTCTGTGTAATGTCCATTATTAATGTTTATAGCATATTGTTCTCTGTATGCATGGGTGTGTGGTTTCATTTAAAAAACAAACCGACAGCACCAACTTGTGGCCTGGCATGCTGTCAGTGTTTCACACTATCTTAAACTGTGCCTAATCTGCCTCTGCAATCCATTAATATATATTTTTGTGACATCAAGGTTTGGCTTTGGCATATTATCGCTACATTTGTGGCAATCCAAAACCAGAAACTATCTGCATCTGTAAGCTATTGCAACTAATAGAAGTAATAGTGAAACTGAGGCACAGCAATGACACTATTAGATTTGATCACACTGAGTAATATTTGTTATACTTTGTATAGAATATATACACATACTTCACAATATCAGCTACTTTCCATATCTTTCCTCACCATCAAAATTTTACTTCTGTGAACAAATTGATTTTTTTTATTGCAATTTCTGAGTGTGGCCACCAGGAAATTAACGTGGGTGCATGGCAATAATCCAGAATTATAAAGCCTATATTTGGTTTTCACTATAATATTGCATTTAAAATCTTTGACAGGAGGATACAATTTATATATTATTCACTTCATTATAATAAAATGACCCCAACGGAATATAATTCAGAGAGTACTTTAACAAAAACTTCAAAAATATCTAATAAAATGAGTCCCTCTTTTATAACTTCTAAATGAGTCCTTTCCAAAGCAGTTACATCACATTATTGGAAGGACAATTTTCTGTCAGATGATAAAAGAAGGAGTCAGAAGATGATTTCCCAATCAGTATCACGTTTGATACATTATTTTGTTCCATAATTACTTCACATTGCCCATTTACACAGCAGTCTGTCCCATGACCAGCTGGTATGGTCAAATATACAGACGCTCATCAGTGCAAGTGGTGTAAATGTTGGTAACTACATTATGTAACTCCAGTAAAATGAGCTTTAGGAAAGAGACTGGCTAAAGCCATGATCTGACCTCCACCTATTTTCAGTGTAAGTTACCCTAATATTTCACACAGGGGTTCTTTTGTGAGCTTCACCCTCAGAAACAGTATGTGCAGAAAGGAAAAAGAAAAAGAGGAGATGAATGGAAGGATGCAGGCTCAAAGTAAATGAGGTTTTCCAATTTGGGCAGCAGAATAAAATCCATGCGCCACTCAATTTGATAATTACAGACGCAGCTTAACAAGGCCAAGATCATGTGCCACACTGTCTCCTGTAATCCTGTTATTGCCTGACTGTATGAAAGGCTGAAAGGCACGAGAGGGTGAGTGTAGAGGTCAATGTCCGGCACCTAATCGCTTACACTTTTTGGATATGGGCTGAGAGCTTATAGAAATGAAAGCTGAAATTGTACTATCATCATATCTTTGTGCTCATCCAACATGTCAGGTCTGGGCTATATTTTTACATGTACCTGTGAAAATGTTAAAAATACATTCATGAAACCAAGCTGCTTTAATGTCCTTCAGACAAACCTCAGTGTATCAAAGGAGTGCTGCTCTGGATTCTTAGCACTTGACTCATATGGTGTGTTTTCACTACTTTAATCCCATTCATCCGTTCAGATACACATATTCACATATCAACAAGAACGGGTCCCATGTAAGGTGCTCGACCTCCATTGAGGTCGAGAGCTATTCGGGGTTTAACGTCTTTCCCAATGACACTTCAGATGGTGAGTCGCAACACAAAACATAATGGTTCTAACAGACACCAAAACAAAACAGGACAAATATTTAGCTGTTATAAACCTGCAGTGAACTACAAATGGATACGGCAACTACAAACAACAAAAACAGACCAACCACCAGAGTGTCACGACTCCCAGTCCATGTTCTCTTGAGACTTGGTAGTTTTATGGTTCAGAATGTTTCTGCCATTTCCATGTAAACACATATCATTGTCAAAATGTTGGCGAATAAACGCGAAACCTTTCTGAGACGAAAATACAAAAAAATATGCGTTTTCACTTGAAATGTTAAGTAAAATGGGCCAAGATTCAATTGTGGAGTTGAAAACAAAATAACTGGGATATATCTTCACACATGACAATTAGAGAAACCCTGAAACCGACTTGATCAATGACATTTGATGCATGACAATAAGCAAACACAAATAGTTTTTGAAAAGAGGAACATCTCCACATCCATTTTAGTGGCAATGGTTTCCGCCTTTACCCTTTGTTACTTGTAAAAGACATTTCACTCTGCTCAGAAAAATACAGTCTTGGCAATACAATAATGAATTTGATGAGACTTTACAATATTTGTAGCTTGCAAATTTCAAAGCTGCAATTTCTCAACATTACATTCTGAAAAACCACTCATTTGATTTTGCTCTGTGTGAAACTCTGAGTCGGACTTTCTAAACTACTTAAAGAGCGTTATAACGTTAACCAATATGATCTGCTCCCACACTGCTGCACAAACCTCTGCTTTGATGATGCTTTTCTACCATAAGTTAGTTAAACTGTGATTCTCTTCCTGTGGGTGCTTATTACTACGTTATATAATCTATGCTGCTTCTCAAAGCCTTTTCTTTTTTCAATGAGATAAGTTGTATATTTTGGAAAATGTTTACTTCCTTAATCCAGGTGCCTTGGTTTGCATGAACCGATGAAGCCACTTAGCAAAAGGGTGAAATATCATCCAAGTCCACTTGACCTGATTCAGTTGATTTGGGAAAACATTGTGAAAGGTGTTTGCAAAGATCTCCAACCCAAATGGTAATTAATGGAGGGGTGTATGTCAAGCAAAGCAAGAAATATTGAGGAAGTCAGGAAAAGTTTTAGCAGTTGTGGATTGTATGTCATGTTTAGGTGTTAGATCTATATGGTACTGTTGTTGTAAAGACCACTTAACCTAAGAACAAGTCAAGACTAAGATCTTGAAAATGTGATCTTGAGTACTACAACTCAACTTAACTTCATATGCAGCACTTTAAAAATAACTATAGCTGAACTAAAATGCTGTATACAAATAGATATAAAAAACTAAAAATCGTATGTCTGGTTAATATCTTGTGAAGTTCATGTCAGTTGACTCGTTGTGAACCAGGTCTGGGAGCTGTCACTGTTTGTGTTCAATCTGACTCTCCACACAGGTTTGGTGTCAGTTTTTGTTTCTGCGTGCTTCTTGATGCTGATTGTGTCCAACTGTTGCTCGCTCCCTCGCTCTCTGGCGTATTTACTGCAAGTGCTGTCTACTGTCTTGTCTTTTGCCAGTTCCTCATGTGATATCTCCGTGTCATGTGTCGTGCCACGTCTATATGTTCATTCTTGTGCTCGTTTTCGATTTCTGACTTCTTGGGTCTCCTACACACTGTATTATTTACACTAAGATAGTATTGTAGCCATTGTTCCAATAGAATTTATGTACTGGGAGAAGCTCTGTATGGTAATAGATGAAATGTGTGCACGTTGTCCAGCATCTTAATTGGGAATCTGAAAACTTCTGTTTTGGTGCAGCGCTTGACGACTCTAGTGTGTGGGTTTATTCTTGGTTTCGCATCATGTTTCTTCTGATATCATGTTTCTTTACCTGCTCATATTGCACATCTCCTACTGCCTGACTGTGTTTTGACTGCTGCAACCAGGCCTGATGCCTGCACAGGACAGTGCTCGGAGCCACTGAAAACGCTCCCAAGGTGGTCCTTTTTTGAAAATGCTCCAACTCTGTCTCCGTGGAAACAGGGATAAATGCAACTTTTCAGAAATGCTGCTTCTGCACCAGAACCATAGTACATCGTTCTTCTGCACAGGTGCAACTGCATTGACAATAACAACAATGGCGTCCTCCAGAGTGTTGTGACCCTCAGTCCATATTCTCCTGGGACTTGGCAGTTTTATAGTCAACAGTGACTTGTAACAGTTGTCCAACGTTGTTGTCAGTCCATACAAATGTTCATGTACTCACTATTGTTAATTTTTATAGCGTATTGTTCTCTAGTGCATGTGTGTGGTTTCATTATATAAACAAACAACAGCGGGAGCTCATGACCTGGAATGACAATTAAATCATTTTCAGCATTTCTGTCATTCCCATGTAAATAGACAGTTTTCAAAGCAAAGAACAAAAATGTTCTGAAATGAAATTGTAGAAACTATGTGTCTTCATTTGAAATGTTATTGTGTCAACATGACTTGTGAAAACAGGATAAAAATACTTGTTTTATTGTCTCACACCTCCAGACTATTAGTCCTGTTTTTTTCATCTGAATTGAATGTTGTTATTTTTTTGCAACCTTCAAGACGAAATAAATTATTTCCACCAACATATTTTTTATTGTCGTAGTATTCAAATTTTATGTAAATATTGCAATGAGAATTGAAAATATGCCATAAGCCAACAAACTGATTTGACTCTTGTAAGTTTTCAAAGCAGGGGTGTCATACATGAGGCCTGTGGGTCAAAACAAGTTCCAAACCTAGGCTCCAGTCCAGCCAAACCACCAAGCAAATAGTAAATATTTCCAAGTAAACATTGATTTTTTAAAAACAAATTTCATAACAGTAACAGACAAAACACTGGACTGTACTCTATGTAGCCCCTGGATTAAAATGTGTTTGACACCCTGGTTTAAAGGAATACTTTCTTAAGCTTAATTTAACTCCACTTTGAATCATTTGTTCATGCTGACATGTATTTCATTTCACTAAGAAATAATCCTGATTATAGCAGAAATGCAAATTCACCATACTTGCTGTGCTCTGGAGTTACGTCAGGAATGGGGGATTTGCGATAAGTAGCACTCTATTTTTTGAGAGAAAGAAAAGACTCTAAGGCCCTGGTACAAGAGCGGAGAGTGTTTGTTTTCCAGAAAACTGTATTTTTGGTCTGTTTGTTCAAGCTCATGTCTGTCTGAAAACAGTCAAATAAAAAAGTTAGTCTGAACTTTGAGAGCAAACAAGCTCTGTGAGTGTTCAGTCTGGCCTTGAAGATAATGACTGTAACACTTTAGCAGCCAGAGTATGTTTTGCAAAAATCGTTCGCTCGATGTTCATACTGACTTGTATTAGTTACTTTGCACACACAGAGCATGTAAAAGTGCTACTTCTCATTAACGTGTTATTGCAGTTGTTGATGAATCTCTTGAATAGAATGCAGTAAAATGTACCTTTGATTTACAGTTTAACCTGATTTTGTTCTGGTGGGGGATATTAGAGGCCTTATTTACATGTTCTGTTAACGATTCAGTGATATTTCAGAGGCTGTGTCACACCCTTTGATTTACAGTTTAACCTGATTTTGTTCTGGTGGGAGAAATTAGAGGCCTTATTTACATGTTCTGTTAACGATTCAGTGATATTTCAGAGGCTGTGTCACACCCTGCTGTCATAAACCGGCTCCCACAGCTGACAGGAAGGGTTTCCCTGCATGTGAGCTGAAGGCTGAAGGTTTCCGTCACCGCTATATTAGGGAGAGAACGTGAATGTGTGGTCACAACAACCATATTAGGGCGCTACCTTTTAAAGGATTAGGGAAACCCTCACTGTGAAGTAATCTCTGGCAGGGATAACATACACAAAACACTGTGAGTGCTGATGATCAGGTCGTATAGCAACCAATATTACAATCATGAACAGCAAGATTGAATTTTTGGCCGTTTTGAATAAGAAAAAAAACAAAAAAAAAAACAATGATTACATTCCTGTGACATTCTTTAAAAATGTTGTTGAAAATGATCTATCCTGCGAAGTTGATCTGTACAGTTTTTCTGTCGTTGTCAATAAGGACATAGAAATTAGTGTGATAGTTTAAGACAATATATTTGCGGATATTGCAATACCATTTTAACAATAATTTAAATACTTATAGCATTATTGAAGTAACATGAAAACACTAACGATAGTCTTTAAGCTCTCTAAAGACGGTAGTCAAGAAGGTAATAAAGCATGAATGACACTATTTCTTGAAAATGTACGTTTTTTTTCAGCTTTTCTGCAGTTTGCTTATCAAAAATAGCTATAATGGGATGGATAGGGGATGGGATTTAATAGGTTATATTTCCTCTCTTTATCCTCAATACAAACCTTATATATGGTATTCTACCTTCATTTTCCCTCCTCATACACTGCACATTTTATTACATGGTTGAAATAAACATATTTCATTGCCACTCTTCTCTTTCAACCCTTCTACTAAAATATGATAAAATGCTTGATAAACCATAAAGTCAAGCTAACATTTTGCACTGTTACTTTCACAAATTTTCCCCTTGACCTCCCGTGCTCAGTCAACACCCCATCAATGATCAACCAATGTTCTACTGAACTCTTTACAGGCGAATAAAAAAAAAAAAAAAAAACTTTCTCCCCAAGAAAACTTCTTCCATTTATCTCCCTGTTTACTAATTTCCAAGAATACATGTCAAAGGGTTCATGAGGCCCGATGAAAACGTATGTTTTGTTTTGAGGAGATAAGAAGCATGTTTCTCTCTCTATACCAAAGTGAAAGGCATTAGGGAAATGTCAGTTAAACTTTAACCAGATTCGGGGCATGGGGTTTATCTGCATGTGACAATGGAGCAGTCAGTCATTAGAGAGATACCCACGCTTCTCTCACATGTCCTCTGGTATCCAGGACAGCTGAGGTCTTTGGATTTTGGCAGCGAACTCGTTGTGCTTCAAAACAAAACTACACTGCAGTGAACCAGGCTTTACACATTTGTTCAAACATGCAAAAACTAAAGCAAAATTAAAGCTGCCAACAGCGTTGGTTGGGACCTCGGGCTCAGGCCTCTGGCTCGTCGGACTCGCCCCAATCATGGCATCTGGCAAAATCATGTAAATATTAATAAAAAATATATAAATTTTTGAAGGTTAACAAAAAAGTTATTTTAACAAAAGAGTTATATTTAAGCAGGAGGCTCTCCTCTGTTATTTCATTGCGTTTCATTCCGTCAGAGGAGATAACATTTCTGCAAAGTCCTTTTGTGGGCAAAAATCTTTTTTTTAAAGTTAAATTGCAGACTTCCTGTTGGATTTCAGTCGGGGGTATCACGTGATTTGTGGGCCTCGATGAGACGAACAGATGATTTTTGGTTTGATCTCCCTGCAACATTTCTACGCGTCGTGGTGGTCATTTTAGTGTTTCCAGGTGGCGCGAGAGAGCACATTTAGACACATGTAGAAATGCCACTGTGCATATAATAAATATGAATTTTTAATGTTTCAGGTGTTGGCGTGGTGGCCGTGGCACTGTGGGGGTAAATTTTGTTCATTTTCTGAAATAATTCACCCATCCTGATGAGCGTGGCAAATTTGGCGATTTTTTTGTTTGTGTTTAGGGGGTGAAATGTGGGTTTTTAATGAGAGGATGCACGCAGGGGACTTCGGCATTCCCAACTTTGAGGTGTTATTAAATGGAAAACATGCTAATAATTAAAAATCTGTACACCAGTTTTGAGCAGAAGGGTCTTTGCAATGTCATTTTATTGTGTTCTGAAAGTCTAACCTGTTCCCCACAAGGATATGTTCTCGATAAGAGGTCAAAGCTCCGCCTCCTGACCAATGAGATCTCTCGGAAAATGACCTGTCCATTCTTAAATGATGGTGATTGGTGCGCAGTGAACCTTGGATGCGCGGAACTGCAGAGGAGATGAGAAAGTAATAGAGCGATCTGTTTGATATAAAATAAATCCTGGTCACTGAGGCTTCTTAACTTGTTCCATTAAAGTCTGTTTAGCTCCACGAGGGTTGATCTGGAATAATGAGGTTAATGATCACACCTGCTGGAACAGCTGGAATATGAATTTATGGAACGCAGAACTACTCGTGTCGTTGTGGTGATGAAATAATATTCCAACACAAAACACACTCGCAAGAAAAACTCAGCCTCAAAACAACTTGATGGAAACTATAAACTAAAAGAAGAGCAGTGAGGAAGCTCTGTCTGACACGTTTCTGATGGAATAAAGTGGAACTGAGTGATCACAGTGCTGTGCTGTCAGTTTATATCGCCCATTAATTAATATCGCATAATCTGATGAAGTTATATTAACAGTCAGGAATGTTCTGGTTTTGGCACATATGTTTTTCAAGGCTTGTTTTTAACTGCGCAGCCCAAAAACTGTATCATTTCTCCATAACCCAAAGTATCGATATTGGGCTTCTGCCACTGTCGTTACACTTTCAGAAAGTTGTAGCTCTCAAAAGTGTGAAGAAATATCGTCGACATGTACCCGATCTCCTCCCCAAGATCTGTTCTTATGGCATCAACAGACGCAGTTCTTCTGCTTGTTATTCCTCATGTTGCTTTAAGTGCAAGTTACAGTTTCGTGCTACTCAAGCAGCAAATCACTAATTTATGCAGCCATTTAAATTACAGTCAAAAACATCTTCTTCACGTTGATGTACGCTGGAGGAAGAATCATGATTTGGGGCTGCTCAAGGCTTTCACCCGGGTGGGGAAGCTGAATTCCTCTCTCTCAATCCTTCCTTTGAAGAAGATGGATAAGAGCCTGAATCCAACAGAGATACAACAAGTACTACACCTTGGACTTCCTTACAGCCTTCAACCGTGTATGTTGAATGGCCCTGTTAGATTAAAAACACCAATTGAATATATTTCATGCATTGATGTTACTCAGGAAGTAATTGCTGAAAGGTTTTTGAATTATTTTCCCTATTTGATGCTAAAGCTAATGCATTCATTAAACTAACAATCACAGGTCTTTCTTAATGTGTTACTAAAAAAATCCCATCTAATTTAATTGCAAAATGTCAACAAATAATCAGGTATCTAATCACAACCATTCATATTGAAGGATGAAACTCATGACCTGACCAAGATTGAAGGCAGCCAATGATAACTTACTCACTGCATCCGGAACCAAAGTCAACCAGTATCTCATTAGGTCCGCTTACACACATACACACTCAGACACGCACGTCTGGTTGCGAGGCATGATTCTGATTCTCTAAAAATTGCATCAGCGCGGCCTTAATGTAGAACTGCACCAACAACTGACTTCATAAAGGACACCCTCAGACACTGCACGCAGCTAACTTCTTAAAGGCTTTCACATGGCAGCACAAGCACTGACCTGTCATGGCCAATCACCCGCACCACCCCCGGCATCACTGTCCCATGACTTCTATTGGTACAGACTGCAGTGGGAAGGACACAGGTCCAGTTAAGTGCTTGCACGTTCGGTAGCGGCGCTCATATGACTGCCGTACCTTCAGACATTACTGCGGCGGGAAACGCAGACAATGATCCACTCAGAAGCTTTCACCAGCTTTATCTGTGCCCACAGGTTTTCTTCCTGGTGGGAGCCTGTAGTTGTTGTAAAGAAGTTAAGCCATTGGACTGTCCGGAGTCCTTAAACTCTTTGGATTTAATTACAGGCAAACTGGAGGCAACTTTTATAAGCTGCTTCTGGCGGGAAGTAAAAGCAGCCCGTGTGAGTCACTTGTGGCTTTCTTTATGCACAGTGAAATGATAAAACAGGATGCAAAAGGAAGTATGGCCTATTCATTAGAATAGACTTCAACAATTAAACTCTTGAATAGTACAAAACCAAACCAAACCAAACCAAACCAAACCAAACCAAAACAAAACAAAACAAAACAAAACAAAACAAAACAAAACAAAACAAGACATGACATAACATAACATAACATAACATAACAAAACAAAACAAAACAAAACAAAACAAAACAAAACAAAACAAAAAAAAGCTAGTAATCAGTAGTAAAAGAAGCCGAGCAGATTTAGAGCAAATTACCGTACTTGCCAAATTATAAGACACATAAGTCAAAACATTTGCAATGAAGATGAAAAAACAAAAAACAAACAAACATATATAAGTTAGATTTTCCCATTCCAAGAAGGTGACAATCCTGGTCAAGCAGCTTTTGTTCCAGAACCTTATATGAATATGTTCCTCAGCTTTTAGCACACATTTAGCCTTCTTGTGTTTCATTCATCACGGCAACAGTTTCTCTGCTTTTCTCCAGTCTCTCGGAAGTTTCTTTCACTGTGAACTCTTTTCGATGCTCTCTTTTTATTTTCTGATCCACGTGGTGGCATTTTTATTTGAAATTCTGCTGTGTAGATTTTGTAGTTACTATTTTTTTGCTTAGTTATTCATAGTGAAGGAGTTTTTTTTTTCTGTGGTACTGTAGCAGCTTTTCATTGTCACAGAGAGACATCTAGTGGTGAATTGTATGTATCGGTATATTTCGCTATATACATTGCTTCTTAACATAAGTTGCTCTACCAGCAAAACAACTAAAAAAGTGTGAATCCAAAAGTGTGAAACTAAAAACGTGTAGTCTGGAAAATATGGTAAACAATATTTTTTCATTCAAAATATGTCTTTACCAAGTATATGATTTCAAATGGCAATATTAAACAGTTCTGGAAATCAATGACCAGTTCCTCAAACTCCTGTAATGTCTGCAGTTTATACATTAACTAGCTATTTAATGTCAATTTATATGTTGTTTTGGTCCTGTTTTCTTTTACCCATTAATCCAAGGGTGTCAAACTCAGTTAAGAACAGTGGCCGCTTACAGGCCAAATTGATTTCCAAAAAAATAGCATAATAACCAGATGAATAAAAACTGTTTAGGAATGTTTGTGAAAAAGCTGTGAGACCTTAGAGAGGTCTGACATTGGTCTGTGTCTATTACAATGTGATCAAGTACCTTTACTTTTCTTCAACAATGACAGTTCTTCAGGAATCAGCAGAATGGGCCCTCCTACTTGTGTAGTGGCTAAGGAGGGGCCTCTCCTTAGACTACCGCTTATATTGGGCTTGGCTCATCAATATAAATTACACAAATTGAAAAAGCAACAACCGACTGGAAATCTCCCTGGATAGCTGCTCGCTACCTGGTGCTCTTAAACATGGGTAGATTCTGTCCCGGTGAGGGGATCACACATGGACAGAACGCCAATCTAAACCCTGTTTATCTCTCTGACTCATGTCTCAGTGTCTCGCTTCGATTGTCTGATGGCGAGGAAAGTCGGCACGCTTTGCAGAATGTGCTGGCCACATCAGCAGATGGCATTGTGCTGCAGGCAGAGTGACACTGATTAGTGGCGAGCAGGCGGCAGCACGACAAGACACTGACAGGCAGTCAGGAGACAACCAGTCTCTTGACTTTTGCTGAACTTCACCTAAAGTTTATATGTAGCACAGTCACACATTTGGTTCTACATAAAGACACCAGAGGCATCAAACATAAAGCTCGTGGGCCAAAACCTGAACGCAAGAGGCTCCAATCCGGCCCTCAAACCAACAAGCAAATCACAAATGATTGAGAGAAAACAAATTTCTTAACAGTAGCGACTGCGGACACAACACAACACAACACAACACAACACAACACAACACAACACAACAGTTCCGAGTTGATATATTGGTGTCAAAGCCAAGCTTTCAGGTTGAGTTTAAAAATTTGCAAAATGCAAACAGCCATAGGAGAACTGTTTTGGACATGCTCAGGCTATTCTATTCTATTCTATTCTATTCTATTCTATTCTATTCTATTCTATTCTATTCTATTCTATTCTATTCTATTATCAAACCCCATATACACAACAATGTTTCCAAGTGAAAATAACAAACTTTCAAAAACGGTGCTCGGAGCAAGTGAAAAGGCAACTTTTTCAAATTGCTTCCACAGTGGAACCTTTTGACAACGTCCTGCCTTTGTCTCTGTGTAAATGGAGGGAAACGCAACTTTTCTGAAACGCTGCTATTGCACATGCGCACTACGGCTGTAGTAAACAGCTCCTCTGCACAAGTGCAATCACAACAATGCTGGCCTCCAGATTGTCATGACTCCCTCTCAGATCTCAACTGTGGCGTGTAAATGGTTGTATGCGATTAACAATAGGCCTGTTGAAGCAGTAGAATAGCGCTACAAAAGTACTTATATCCATTTACAGAAACACAAACAAATGCAATTCTTTATTGCTAAAGATTAAACCTTACAAAGCTACAATGTAAACTTTAATTTAGTGAAGCACCACATGTGGAAATAGATTGGTATTTTTAACTCTTGGGCCCCAAATGTGCCAAATCTATTTGTTTATTTATCTATTTATTTATGAAGATGACTTCTAACAAACTACAAACCGTCAAACCTTTCACGCTTCAGGATGAATAAACACCGCCATCCAATGCAAATAGTGGGATTATTAACCCGTAACCTACAGATCAACCCCATTCACCTTTTACACTCCTGTATCCAACTTACAGGGACTGCAGCTGATCTCATATGAGTATATGAGTAAAAACAGATGAGATGAGATGAGACAGGATGAGACGATATTTGTCCCACTCTGGAGAAATTTGCATTGTTTCAGCAGCAAATGGACAGTAATAAAGTTGTAGCACATAAAAAAAGAATAGAAACAATAGTAATTAGTATGACAAACAATGACACCAGCAACAACAAATTATATAATAAGATAATAACCGCGCATAGCATGCAATTATGGAAAACACATGCACACACAAGGATAACATGCAAACCGCACTCAGAAAAGTCTCGGATTCAGACCATGTAACTTCTTGCTGTGAGGTGAGAGAGCTCACCACTGCACAGTTGTGCTATTTGACCTGCAAGTGAAATATACTTCATAAAATTACTTGTCATGTGACTGAAATTATTATGCAGTTGTTATTTGTTACAGAGAAGGGAAAACATGTAATGAGAGATGCAGAATTTGAGTGAGACTTCCCCACTTCCTTTTCCTCAGTTTGTGCTGCATCATCAGTTTCTGACAGGGAAAACAATTTTCACAGCTATGAAGCAATATTTTCCACTCATCTCTAGTTATTGCCTGAAATGAATCTGTGTACTTCCACACCGTTCCTTCCCCTCTTAATAACACGTGTTCAGGGTTCTCAGCTCATTTATGATAATTTGCATCTCAATTGCATATTTATTCTCTTTGTGCACAGTCATAAATGGTAATTTTTTGCCTTCAACTTGTGATGCTGTTTGTTTAAACTTGCAGATCTCATCAAAATGCAGTTATTACAAACCAAAATCAAAATTTCAACAAAAAATACCAAAGGGGTTTGTATTGAAAACATCAACATAGTAGCAGTCATTTGGAAGATTTTACTTTGAGAACCCCAATACTTAAAATATGGAGTGACTTCAGGTTTTTAGAAATATTTCACCTCTCATCTAAATGGTTGTAGCAGCTCTGAAATCTATTTTGTGTGGGTTATTTACCATTCATTTTTTGCAAACATTTTATTAAAACGTGTTTGTTATGTGCACACTTTTGTATTCAAATGTTATTTAAGCATTTAAGTGACTGGATGAATCACTTAAATGCTTTTCATTTCTCATCTGAGGTATTCTTTTTTTTTTAGAATAACCTTTGAATAGAGGGCAGAAGGAATTGCATTGTTAAGACAGGAACCACTGAGCTGGATGAAGAAGAGTCTTCACAGACAACAAGTATAATTTCCTTCAATACATTCTGTCGTTTAAACAGAATTGTATTTGCTTTATGTCAGTAACCAGAAACCACAGAAGACTGCAATGTAGTGGTTGCAAAAATGATTTTTGAAATCTTCCAAAGTTCTGTCACTGTCATTTGGAAATAATCATATTGTGCCAGATTTTAGAATAGATAGTGTCGTAAAATGATTTCCACCCCACCATAGTAATGAATGTAAAGTGGAAGGAATTGTTCTTGTTCAATATGATCTCAATAATATTCCTGACTCCAGCAGTGTTGCAGTGGTATAGTTCCATCTTTTTTTTTCAAACTGCATGGACGTAAAATCTGTGTTTCTGCTTCTAGTCCGGTAGATGGGGCAGTCAGGTCGACAATTTCTCTGCTTTCATTGTCCTCAACTCAATTAGAGCCACGTTTTACACGTGTCAATTGTGAAAAGACACTACCGACAAACAGGCAGGAACAGTTTCAAAATAAAAAACAAGAATTTATTCTCCATCTATCCATCCTTCCATCAGTTAATTCTCTTGAAGAATCTAATGTAATTACTTATATTTTGTACGTGTCACGTGTATTATATCTGCAAATATAAAATTATGCAATACATTACCAATTTATTACTTTCAGTTTGAAATCGTCTACCGTTGTTTGAAATCGTCTGCTGTTGTGGAGGATATTAACTTGACGCAACGCCACAGACTGTCACTCTAGTGTTTCGCATTAAGTTGTTTCCCTGCTAAATGGTGACCTACTTCCTTTAGCGTCCCGTGTTACTAGTAGGTAACAAGGGACGCTCAAGGACGTTGGTCACCAGTTAACAGGGAAACCACTTAATACGAAACATCGGAGACACCGAAGCGCTGGATTCAAGTGTTTCGCCAGGTTCGTCTGCGATTGTGACCGTGCCAGCTCCTGCAGGTGAGGGGAGAAAGACAGAACAAACTAATTCCTGGAGGAGTATTTGAGTGTGCTGCAGTTTTATGGTGAGGTTTTGATGATTTCTTGGGGGTTCTGCGCTGATTGTTGTTGATGTGGCGTTTTGAATCGGTCGCCTTGTCTCTGAGTGTCGGGGGCAAAAAGCTACTAAAATACCTGACAAAAAACCCCTGAAGGCTCGTCCGCGAGTCTCGGTCGTGGAAGCAACAAGTATCCAGGAATAAAGGAACCTAGTTAGGGGAAAAAAAAGGTCGAGATTAACGAGCTAGCTACGCATTAGCAATCGAGTTAACTAGCAAATTCAACCAGCTCAAAATTCCCTTAACTCGAGTAACTTCTCATTAATGTCTATTAATAGATCTATCTTATTGTCTCAACTGTTAGAAGGGTTAAAGGTGATTTATCACTGATATAAAATCGTAAGTGACAGTTCAATGTCTGTCAAAAACAAGCACCACATCCTTAAAATGAATACCACTAATTTAAAGTCAACTTATTCTCTGAATAGATCAGCATCAAACTGTCATCATCTTGAGTCACATCCTCTCTGGAGCATTGCTTCACTGAACCTCTCCTGCTACAAGAGTATTTTTAGACCATGTGATGGTAGGGTGTTTAGTGTAGACCTGCATTTACAGCCTTTTTAACTCTGCTCCTCCTCCTCTTGCTTCGTTTTTTCCTGCTTTCTGAACCCAGACTGTTTGACTCCTACGTTTAGTGTTGGAAAAATAGTCCAGGCAGCCAAGAAGCCAGAGGGAGAGCAGAGTGGAGTCCATCCTGTGGGTAAAATGAGCCTTCATCCCCATAATCAAAAGTAGTCATGTCACCACAGATGAAGTTATTTTGAATCCTGGATTCTTGTAAGGAGTCTTAAAGAAGGATGTCATTCCAAATAAATTATGCATCTTCTTTTATTCATCAGCATCTCAATACAATAGTGCCTATCCTTTTACCTTTATGCCTGGTTTCCAAGGCAGTGTTTCAAGTGAAATCGCATCTTTTTCACATTTAATTTTCAGAAAAGTTTTGTGTTTAGCTGGCAAAGTTTTAATAACAATTTCCGTTTACACAGAAACGGTTGAAACGCTAAAAGTGACGAGTTGGCATGCCAGGCCAGGAGTTGGCACTGTTGGTTGTTTTTGTGGTGAAACAAAACACATGCATGGAGAGAACAATATGCTGTAAATATTATCAATGGCGAGTACACGGACATTCATATGGACAGATGAAGAAATTGGATTATTACAGAAGACTTCCAATAATAAATCTACCAAGTCCCAGGAGTCTATGGAGTCATGTCTCTCTGGAGGCAGATGTTGTTACCTCTGTCAAGGAGGTTATATTTTTGCCAGGGTTTCTTTGTCTGTCTGTTTGTTAGCAGGATTAAGCAAAAACACCTGATGGGATCTTCCTAAAAAAAAGTTCAGAAGATGTCTCTTGACCCAACCTTGATTCCATTATATTTTGAGAGTGATCTGGATAACCACCTGGATCCAAACAAAAAAAAAAAAATTCTGTTTTTCCCCTTTACTTATCATTGAGCCATTTTCAAATAATCATATTTCTTGGGGATCATATCTCATTGACTTGTAAAAATTCAGTGATCGTTAGGATGGTCATATTCAGTAGGGTGCAAAATATCACCGGATTGGATCCAGAATAAGGACAGCAAAAATTCTGGAAGTTAACATTGGAAACCCCATTTATGAGTTTCAAATATCATAACTCATAGAATTTTGTTTTGATTTTCTTGAAATTTGACATGTATAATTGGAGGATCATTGTTCTGAATTGTGCCAAATTTCATCTGGATCCGATCCAGATTAACGGTATAACGGCACTTTGAAGTTGGGAAATTTTAACATTGAAAACGCCATTAGGCGGAGGTCTGCACTCTCTGAGTGCTCATCCAGTTGTTATTGTTCTTCTACTTGTACATGTACAGTAGAACTGTTTACTAAGGCTGCGCATGTAACAGTATTTCAGAAAAGTTGCATTTTCTCCTGTTTCAATGGAGATGGAGTTGGAAGGGTTTTCAAAAAGTTGCGTTTTCAGTGGCATAATTTGTCATGTAAATAAAAACCCAAATTGCAATGCGTTTTACATTTTCACTTGAATATATTGTCGTGTAAACAAGGCCTAGGAGTTGGAAGCCTCTCCTTTACTTTATCAGTGTGTTCATGCAGTAGCTCGTAACCTTTATACCCGTAACACCACCAGTCTCTCCCTTACACACCTTACTCTCCAGCTTACATCTAAAGCTCTGCCTTCCTCGACTTGTTATTTAATGAATTGTCAACACTTTCAAACTGCTGCTGACCCACACTGCGCTAAGTTGTGACAGTTGAGACTTTGATACCACAACTTTTCAGACCACCAGTTCAATTGTGATTAACCTAACATATCCTGCTGTAACATCAGTGTTTTCTGCAAATTTCAACATAATTTCCAAAAAGTAGTGGGTGAAAGAGTGCAGGAGAGAGAAACTAAAGAGCTAAGATATCTTAAAATCTGAACTCTGTTTCATTTCTGTGCGTCCAGAGTGCAGGCATCTGCTTCGGTCTGGATGGCTGACGGACGGGGGCGTGGACAAATAACGTGACAAGATGCTGGCTCGCAACCGCTTCCTCCTCCTGGTGGTGGTGGGCGGCGCTGCGCTGGCCGTCATCAGTCTGAGCCTGCAGTTCTGTAAGTGTGCTTTTCATATTCAGCGTCTCTCTGGAGCCGTGGCCCAATATTCAAATGTTACTGTGGCAGAGGAGAACCCCCCCCCCCCAATCAATGCTGTTTCATGGAACTGGCTCACATTTCTTCTGTTTGCACATGTGTATCCTCTCATTTTTTCCTCTCCCCTATTCATGGTCAAACAAAGCAGAATCCCCTATAGACATCCTATAAATATCCAGCACCAACAGCGGACCTCTGGATGCCCCGAGAACCTCTGAGCTCCACTCACATCTGCTATAGAAAGGTGTATTGACTTGTCTTTCCTCCATCAAGTCATTGTTCAGGATCCCCTGTAGGTTTTTGTCTAGACAGTTTATTCCTGCCAGCCCTGCTGAATGCAAGGAAACAGTGCTCGCTTACAGTAGACGAGCCGCACGGTTCTGGACGGAGCAGGTGGAGAGTTCAAAACAAACAGCTCTTTGTCTGTCAATGTAAGAATGCTATAAGATTATGATTTCCTGGAAGAGAATGTTTATAGCGGTTGTAAATTAGCGTCTAGACAAGCGTATATGATCAGACTCCCATAAAATCATTCTGGCATGTGTACAGGCTCATAGTGGAAATCTATTTTCCAACCATGCTGTCTGAACACGAGACCAAGTAGTGCAGCTTTTCTCATAGATTTCTTTTCTGTTATGTTTAAAGTTACAGTATGTAGTAAGATTTGGGTAATAATGTGTTTGTGCATGTGGTGGCGGTAGTGAATAACTGTCCAGTTCACTCTGTCCGAGCCTGTGTTTTATTAGTCGTATATATCAGCGACTCACAGCACCACCTTGTGGCACAGAGTGATATTATGATATTAGGCTAAAAATGCTAATGCTGCCGTGGTGTAGATAAAAGTCTTTGAATTGTTGTCTCTCCAGTCTGTTGATAATTTAAGATTTTTCAACCAATATTATTACAAATATTTTCTTTGATGGTTGTGATGGATATTGATACTTAAGAACATATCAATACTCTTTCGAAACGAGATGTTGATGTTCCATCCTCCTTCGTCGGTACCACTCTGGCAGTAATTGGATATCAGGTCATATTATCATCATTTTCGTTTTTAGAAGCAGACGTTTGGGTAGTTTTATTTTCTAAACAAAAGAGGGGACCAATGAAATGGACAAAACACAAGCTATTTGCAAACATCGCCACGCTGCATTGCGGTTCGGTGCAATGGTCCCTCCAGCCCACAGTGTGCTCTGTACCTCGGTTTTTGGACCATGGATTTTGTTTTTGTTTCGGTTTTATGTTTTTTGCATAAAGAGAACAATTATCCAAGATTATCTCCTTGTTTTGCAGTAAAGAAATTCCAGTATCACTGGTGTACTGAATGACAGCTTTCCAAATGCAAACATTTTGTATTTCTTTTAAATAAACGACCTCTTACACTTGTCAACACAGTACACACTACACTAAATATAGTAATATATCATGTCTTTAAGACAAATGTTATCAGTGACTGAACACAACACTTTCAATCGGTAAAGTGCCTCTTAACCTTGACTAATGGTATATACTGTACAGTAGTATAAAAAGAGGGAGGATCATTGATCTGATTGGGGTTGTTTCACTATTTATGGGAGTTGAGACAGTTTGTTTGCGTAGCTTTGTTAGTACCATTTTTATATTTGATATTTTTATGTAAATATCAATTCTATTTGAAGCAGGACATTCATGGATTATACACCTGTTGTGAATTTTGCACCTGTTGTGCAAAAAGAACTGAAACATTGAACAGTTGGACACGTGCATTCAAAAGTTTGGAGGTTGTCACATTAAATTCACCTGGAAAGGTCATAGTGCATCATAGGTTCATCCTGAAATTTCACCCAAAAGCTGAAAATCGCCATTTTTTTTTTTTTAATAGTAACATAGAAGACAAGGAATTTACATTTCACCAGACTTTGTGTCACCTACAGACTAAACATGTAGCTGTGAGTACGGAACGCCCCATGCTATTGTTTAGGTCATTCCAACATCGGAAGTTTCGGGAAAATATATTTGATTTGTTAAATATTTATGTCTAGTTGACTCTATAAGCTACCAAAAATTAGTTTAACTGAAAAATATAATGAAATATATAATTAATGAATAATAAAAAAGCCCACAAATACTTACATGGATATTTTCAATTGAATCCCACCATAGTGAGTGTTTTAACTGGGACCCCCTCCGAAATGGCAGAAAATAGACGTTGACGATGTGAAAATATGTGGCTTCTGCTTATCTTGTTTTTGCACTGTGTGACCTTGAATCCAGTCGAGCAGGTGGAGTGACTTCTACCTCCTTCCCTCCGTGTCGGAGGAGGCTGCTCTGTGTTGTCAGTCCCACTTCTTGCCTGCAATCTCCTTTTAGAAAATGCTCAGAGTCAGCCAATCCACTTAATGCACTACAAATAGATTATATCTGCTTGCAGTAATGCACATATTCCAGTATGAATGTGAGGATTAGACAGTTTCTTAATTAATAGACATTGGCCTTGTGGCTCACTTTTCAAAACTCCCGTTGTTGAGTGTTACCACTGCCGTGAAATGCTGCTGTCATCATTAATTCATCGCACACCGAGAAAGAATTGAGCCATTATCCAGGAAAGCTTCAGGGATATTTCTCCTCATGTTTAATAAATGGTCATCATCTTCTTTTTTTTTTTGTTCCATTTTTCTCCTATTACGCTCTAGTCTGTACTCTTATCTGTCCCCCTCGTCCCCCCTGCTTTGAAATAATTGAATAAAATCATCCATCTGATCATTGTATTTTATCGAATAGCTGTAAGCCGCTGAGCTGATGATTGATTTTGGTGTAGATGTGTCTCTGGAGCTTTGAGCTTCAGTCAATTAAAACCAATATGCAGCTTAAACAGAGCCTGCGATGGGCACGATGTGTGACACCCCGGGGATTCCCAGAGGGAGACGACAACAGAGCAGGGAGGCTCCCCGGGGAGAACGGTTGCAGGAGAAAGCTGTTAAAAGTGACTGAAACACAGAGAAGCGGATCTATTTTTGAGATAGCGGTGGAAGGAAAGGTGAGGCAAGAGCTTGATGGGAGCTAAGTGCTGCAGGAGAGTCTGCAGATATATAGAGGGAGAAATGCCAAGGGAGAGTATTAAAGGAGAAATAGAGAAGTAGATGTGTTTGCAAGACTTCGACTTTGGGTTGAAAGTACAGCGCAGTAAAGATGTTTGGCACCCAAGTCCCATTTCTCATCTGTAAGAAAGTGCTGCTCATATAGACTCGAATAAGCGAAAAGCTTCTTTGCAGTATTTCATCAAAGGCAGGTATACGTCACTGAACTCAGGGAACTTTCCTGAAACAATAACCCGCCAACGAGTAAGTGTTTAATCGGCAGAGCTCCAAGCACTTTACGGATTCTTTCCTCCACATTCCTCTCATTCCTGCAGCTACCCGTTATGTGCACCGGTGGCCTCGGCGCTGGCGGCGACAGGAACAATTGGGTTTCTAGCTGACGTCTAACAAAATCTAGGTTTTCGGCAGCAGACGAGACAAATATGCAGCATTGGAGAAAATGAAATCGCTTTTTAACAAAGCTAGTATTCAGCACACACCTGGCTTTAAATTGTTTTCTGCCATAGTTGAACCTCTGCCAACGAAATATTCACCCTGCAGTTTAGCTCTTAACTTTGTGTTCTTTGTGAAAGCACAAGACGGACAACAATGTGGGATACCGTGACCTAGCTCACTGAGTGTTCAGGCTCCAGACAGAAAGGTCTCCTAGCAACCTTCTGCCCAAATATCCAACACTCGTCACTTGAAGTTACGTCACTCAACTGAAACTGCACTTACTTCTACTTTCAACAACTTCATAGTTTCAACTCCGCACTGTTAAGCTACAACGGTGACATTGATGTTCCTTATTTCTCTGTTGACAAAAGCAGACTCTTATGACTAGTCAAATGCTTTAACAAAGGACTGTGCAGTACTGTGGGGTATATTTAGCATCCTCTTATCTTGTGTTGATACTCAATGTATTTCATTTAACTTCTCCAATCCTTTATTTTCAACAAATATACGCGGCAGCAAATCTTCTGGTATCGTTGTCGTGATGAGCTGCGTTATCGGAGCAGGATAAAAACGTATCGAGGTAAACAATGTCAAATTGACTTGAGTCTGGCGAGCACTGTAGGTTAATATACACATGTTAAATGTGGCAGAATGTACAACTGAATTGCAGGGATTTTGCAATAGGAACTCTGCGTGGTTTTAAGCCCAGACTCCCCTGGACCTGCCATGGGAGAGTGACTGTGCTGTATGCTCAGGTACTGGTGGGTTTCTGAACGACCCACAAGCAACCTTGTACATCAATAAAAGAAAATCTCTAATGTACGCTCAGACTATCAAGATGTTGGACATTTAATTGTTCAACTGACTGGTTGCGTGCGTCCTCGGAAGTAGTGGATTTGGTAAGAAAGATCATGTAGCGAGTGAATGAAACTTCTCAAAGGCTACTTTTCTTGCCATACAAGAGGAGTTTGAATGGAACATTTACAGGCATTGGACTAGTTTTAAATATTGGAATACCATACTTGTGCTATCCAATAAGAATCTATATGTGTCCCAAAAGCATTTATACACAATCGTGTATAGAGCTCAACAACCAGAATGTCATCAGCTACTTAAAAAATCACTCTCCCCTTATTGTGTGTATTTCCAGAGGTTTATCAGAAGGTATATTGTGTACTTTTCCTTTCCTGAGATCAGTGAGCTGTTTTTTTTTAAAGGTCCTTTGCTACACAACAAGTATCCTCAGTCCTGAGCTTAAACATGGATTTCCTTTCAGTTTATATAGAACTGATCTGTTTTCCCTGCGAGAAAAACTCCTGCTGCCAGGTAAAGGTTCTTATAACAATGCAGCAATATTCTGAAAGATGTAGGAGACAGAACAATAATTTATGGATTTGTTACCATATCCAAAACATGCCTATAATTATTTGAACTTCAAGTGTTCAGACTTTGAGTTACGATCAAGTTGTATACCTGCCAAATAGCAAAACTAGACAAAGAAGGGCGATCTTTCTATACATGATGATTTTGCTCTCGCTCTGCACTCCATCTTTTCTTTTTGACCACATCTCTCTGATGCTCAGCTTTTCGTTTGTTTTTTAGTTTGATCAAAGCTAAACTTTCAATCTCCATGTAAACCCTGAGCCTCAATCCTGAGCCTTTGACTTGAAAAGACTTCCTTTACACATCCTACTACGCTGTGAATGCTGCAGGTTAAACGGACTCCAAGATGGGGTTTTTTTTTTTTTGTGTAAAATGGATTACCGTTTCTATAAATCGGAACTTTGTCTTGTTGGAGACTGTTTGGATGTACAGCTGTTTAGTAGGTTGCAGTATGGCAGCCTGATGTATTCTGATGAGGTTGGACTTCAGTATGAGCCAGCCTGCTCCCTGTGTAACTAATAGCATTTAGACGAGTGCTGAAGAATAGAGCTTGTTCAGTCCTTTCATCAAGTATTGATAACCATTAAGAGAATAAACCACAATACAGCTTGGATATATCAAATGCAGCTCAGTGACTTATAGTAATGATGATACTCGCATCAGGTTTATGTATATGTTGATCCAATAGACTGTTGCTGAATTAGTAATCAGATAAGGGTCAGTCAGTGTTACTGGGCATGCTGCCAGTTTCTCACTACAATAAAGTGACTTTTATACCTAAACTTCCCAGTTTATTAAAAACTGTGGCCTGTAGATTATGATGGTATCAATCAAACTGCCGTGTAAAGCAAATAGCTGGTCAAAGACCCCCACGGGTCAAGGGACAGCAGATCTCATTGTGCATGTCTCTGTGTGGATCATCTACCAGTTGCTAGTCTTTTTTCCACACAATTTCCATCCTTCCAGGCATAGTGTTGAGTGTTACCTGGAACTAACTTTCAGCTGCTTGGCTACCTTCACCAGGAATCAGTAGTCATTGACCTTATTTTCTGCCAAAACTTGAGCATTATCTTGGATTCTAATGTCTGTTTTAGGGTGGAAGTACCATTGTTTTGTTTTGTTGCTCACTTAGCGGCAGCTTGCTCTTGACGTTTTAACCATATCGGAATGAGAGTAAGCAAAAGAAGGAAGCAAGAGACATTTGTGCAGGAGGCTTCGACACAGCCAGGTGACTATGAAAAGATCTAAGTTACTCGTATTACTCGTGTGAATAATGTCACATTGTCTACTACACACATAAAATAAAATTTCTGTTTCAGTGAAGAATCAGGACACTTCCACCTCTGGTAGTTATTAATACTGCGTGATTTAACAGGCTTTATGTTATTGAGGCCGCGTAGGGGCGGTCCACGCGAGAACGCTGGTTTGACTGATCATCTGCACGAGGCGGCATTTTAGAAACCCGAAAATTTTTAATTTTCTATTAACAAGGGTTCCAAAGTGGGGAAATTCTAAAATCCCGGCTTGACTTTGATATATGTGGACGGCAAAGATGATCATCCATGGGGAAAAAGATGACGTAATTCACGAATACATGATGCTGAAAATTTTCAATTTGTGTAAGTTGAGAAGTGAAGCATTATCGTAGTAATGTATTATATAGTATATGAAACCATAATTTTTTTTTTTTTTGACTTGTGGTTGCTTTATCTTCCTTCTGGATTGTTTACCACAGCAGTGACAGCACAGTTTAGCTTGAACTCCAGTACCAGATGATTGTCTCTCGAAAGCGCAGCTTTATTCTTTAAATGTGGGCAGTCTCATTTTTGCCTTTATTTTAGCAACAACTTATTATTGGAGATAGAATTTTACTCTTGATATTTAGAATCCCCAATATTACAAATTTATACCTCAAATTGCAACTCTTCTGTTAAATGTTTTCATAACACCTCTTTTTGTGAACTAATTTGGAGCCAGGAAAATGCATCGCGTTTGAAATCTTAGACGCTTTTTTATAATCTCTACTTCTAGTACGTTTGCATGAATTTCTTCTGTGTGCTTCTTGCAGTCTGCTCTGTGTGTGTGTGCACTCGATAATGTTGGGCTTGGACTTACAAAAGCCCCATTGTGTCAGCGACTGTGAGAGAGCCGGCCTTCCAAAAAAGTTTGGTTTGTCCCGGCAGGCGTGTGTATGTGTGGATGCGTAGCTGGGAGGTGGCAGGGTTTGGGGCACCGAGTCCAGAGGGGAACAGGTTGTGGGGATGAATGAGCCCCAGTGTGCACGGCCAGACTTCAAGCTCACCAAGCAGTCGTCAAAATGGTCTCCACTGCCGCTGCAAGCCTTCTCCTCCTCCTCATCGTCTCTGGTGAGTTTTTTTTTTTTTTTTTTTTTTTTTTGGCCGATGACTTTTAATGAAGACTTCTTTGTTTTCACATTTTCATATTTTTGCTTTATACTTCTTTATTAACTTCCCAGTGCAGGCTAAAGCTAACGTAGTGAGATTTAGCAGGATATTTTTGTGCTCCTGTTCTCGTTTTCAATTTCAATTGTTTCTCACTTCTATCATTTAAACTGCACTCTAGATGCTCTATAAACACGCAATAATGGGATCCAGAATTTGTTTTACTACTTCTACAAACTAAGTAGCATAAAAAGCTTGTTTAGTGACGTTTGCGAATGATTTTGGCAGCTTTGGTGTCAGCTGCAGATGAAGCGTGATATTAATGCCTCGCTGCTGAAGAGAGAGAAGTGTGATATGGTTGAGAAAGTGAAAGCTCACATCTTGTTGATGTGCTTTGCTGTCAGTCTCACAGCTGCGCTACAATGAGTGCTAAACATTTAGTCTCATCTGCCAGCAGCGAAGCCCTAAGAGATTTTTTCACTTCTTTTCCTGTACTGTAACGTAGTGTCAATGTGTCTTGAATTCAAAAATGTGCTGGGATTGTAGAATATACCTTTACTGATTTCTATGATTCTATGATTCCTAATTTGGGTTCCTGAACCTCTTTGGTACAGAACCAGTGTCTTTGGACAAGACATTTAGTTGAATCCAAAACAAACCAACCCATTAATATCACTATAAACACTGCTTTTGTGCCGTGGTGCGAGTAGGGTTGTCCACCACTGCTAGGCTTCACTGAAATGTTTTGCAAAGTCGGAGGGTGTTCAGTCTTTCTTGGACAAAGTATGAGGCGAACCAGGGGGAAAAGGTTGGAAGCCACCGACTTATAATCACAATAGTAATCAAAGTATTAAGCAACTGATGCACAATGACCTTTTTGAAATGGAACCTGCTCCAAAACAAACACACAACGTAATGGAAGTCTTTCAGATTTAAACCCAGTCCTCATAGCTGTGTTTACACAGCATGTCAGATGAAAATGCATAGTTTTCACATTAGAGTTACAGAAAAGTTTTGTGATTACACTGCAAAGTTTTGAAAACAATATCCATTTACATGGAAATGGCAGAAGCACTAAAAATAGTGTAGTTCTCCTGTAGGTTCACTAGTATGGAGGACTGAATGTGACGGACCAAACCGCCTGAAAAGGTCACACAATTACAACAGTTGCTCCTTTGGGGGGCGCTGTTTCCAGAAACAAACACTGACCACAGGGGAAGTAAAGAAGAAACAAGGCTCATTGATAGGTTCGGACCGGAAGTCTTGCCGCTTTAGCACGTGGTGGCCAGGCTAATTAGCTCGTGAGAGGGGTGAGAGGATGTGATGTAGCACGCAAGACATTCTGGGTAGCCACAAACAACCGCGATATATAGTCTTCAGACCAGACATCAATGAGTACCTTTTGAACTTCTTCCTGACTATTCTACGTCTGCCAGCGAGATATTTTCCAACTTTTTTTTACGCAGTTAGCTTTGTTTGTTCACAACGCAGAACGCATTGTGCGTTACATCGCATCTTCTCACCCCACCTGCTAGAGAGAGTGTTTTTTAATGAACGGAGACCCAGTTTTTGAAGGGGACCAGAGAGCGCTTGTTAGCTCTGGTTCAGAGTTGATGGGTGTGTTCACGTTGCCCGAATGAAATGGTTTTTCCCTGAAGAGAACTCCGGTCAGGACCAAAAAGTGGAATGTGAACACGCCCTCAAAGGACTCCCACAATGCAACGAAAGTTTTCTGTTTTCACTTGAAAACACTTGAACATATCTACTCTATAATTAAAAAACCCCCCAAAAACAATAGTTTTTCAGTGTTTGGGAAAGACCTACATCATTATACCTGGTGTTGAATTGACAGAAAATTCTCTTGTGAACTTTCAAAGTGTTGGCATGGTGTAGAAACTCCAATTAGCTTCTCGTAAAAACATTTTGATTCAAATGGATCAATTCACTAAAACAGGAG
Source organism: Parablennius parvicornis (assembly GCA_900302745.1). Taxonomy (NCBI): domain Eukaryota; kingdom Metazoa; phylum Chordata; class Actinopteri; order Blenniiformes; family Blenniidae; genus Parablennius; species Parablennius parvicornis. The sequence continues at coordinate 65,919 of OMNM01008355.1, forward strand.
GGACTTTAATTGATAGTTTGATCTGCCATTGTGACTTTCGCAGTTCATTCTCAGATGCTTGCTATCCAGTTATGTTGATGCTAAAAACGTGCTAGAAATGTAACTTAGGATTTTCAGTTTTCTCACTACAATAGGAGAAATTAATAAACTCAAATGTCATCACAACAGATCTGAGGTGTTCATCACTCATCTAGGATCTTTGGGGTGATTTTTTTCATTTCATGTATTTTTTTATTATTATTTTTGAACATGCTCTGATTCAAATAATGAAATCAACCAGATTGTTACCCAATTAAACTGAATAAGAAACAGCAGGTCGCATGTCCAAAAAGGACTGAGAATAAGTACAACTTATTAAATCCCACCCCTCCTCCACTTGCTTATAGCACGATTGTATAAAGTCTATCTGTTGAAAAGGTATAAAATAAATTATTTTTTAAAATAACATAATGAAATATAGCATTTAATGAATATAAGAAAACATAATCATGATTATGGAAAGATATTATCCAAAATATGACAAATAAATACAGATACATTTATTCTATCACAATAGGCTTAATGATAATAAGCAGTATAATATAAGCACTTTAGCTACAGACTGAATATAATTTATTTTCATAAACTTTATGTAGAAGCTATTTATCTGTACTGACTCTTCCTCCTTTTAAAAAAAAAATATTTTAGTTGATTGTAGGTTTGGGGAACAGTAAAGTTAGCTTTTCATTGTACAGGATAAATGTCTATCTGTAAATATGACAAAGTTGTGGGTCTTGCTGTGAATCATGTGGAGTCATACCTCATCCACTTTATTCACCTCAGACAGGAGGGAAAAGAGCCGATGCAGTGTTTGCTTGAGCTGCTTTGTTTACAAGACATTACATATAGATATTAAGTCTTTCCTGGGGGGGTCCGGTATCCACAAGCTGTTGTTGGCTAATGCGCCCCCTTGTGGAGCGCCTGGTATCACAGGACATGGTCCATTGAAGGCAGTCAATAAAGACTGCCTTCGTTTGGCAATTCTGTAGCTATCTCTGGCGGGCTAATTCAAAATACCAAAGGACTGGATTTAGTTTGCACCTTCCTGTCTTAGTGTACATTGGTGAAGGATCTGGGCCTTTCATTTCTCCGCTTGCAGCAGGCTGTAATGTTTGCACATTCCACTTGCCAGCTTTTGTGTTTGTTTCTGTTTCCTGTATTCACCAGCTCCAGGCATATGAACCTGTTACCTTCGTCCAACTTACTTTGTCAGGACCAAAATTGTACTTGTCGGTAAGATGTAGTTTTATGGATATATCTTTTACAGCACACAAATAATGAATTCTGCCTAATATAGTGTACAAACCTTAATGTTCAAACTTATCGTCCTCTTTTGAGGCGTCAAAATTCTATTAAGGCACCTACTTCAGGCAGGGGTTGTTGATTTAGTGTCAGTGAGCCCTTGATACCCCAGAGGGAGCTTATGATTAACCATCAGGGCATGTTCCAAAAATAGATTTCATTACAAAGGACTTCAAACTCATAATAGTTCAGAATGTTTTAACAACTAGCCATTAAAAAAAAAAAAAAAAAAAATTTTATTCATTTTTTTTTTTTTTTTAAGAAATTTTTTTTTTTTTTTTCAAGTTT
>OMNM01008363.1:5029-18179 GCA_900302745.1 Parablennius parvicornis
ACATGTAAGATGTATTTATAAAAAAAAAAAAAAAAAAGAGCACATGAGCAAATGCCACTTATGTAAAGGTCATCTTAAATGCTCATTGTTAAGGCAACTTCTGGTCAGTGAATAGACTCTTTGTACAGATGAATCATTATAACTAAGGCACTCTTAATGGAGTTAGACCAAAGATAGCTGGATGCAAATTGACCTGAATCCACTGTACGCTGCCAGTGCAGAAGCCCTCTGGTTTGCATACAATTACTGTCAATCTCTCTTTTGCTGTGATGCGCTAAGACTGACATCTCATGCAACACATTTCTATAGTGGCTGTGCTCACTCACTGTTCTGCACAAGCTACAGAACTAATTGTTACCCAGAAGGCAAATTCAAGTTCATTTCAACCATTTACATTTTGAATTAATGTGCATAGGATATTGTTGGATTACATTGCTTTTCACAAGAACTGCACAAAGGCTAGGCTAATGTTTTTATGAAATGCAGACCATAGAAACAACACACCCATTCTATACAAACCAAACTAGAAAATACTCCGTATGATACATACAGAGTACCCAATTACTACTATGATAGAATTACTGAAGTCTCCATGTAGTCATTACTTGTTAAAAGCTGTTAGCTTTAGCATTACTCAAAGCTGTTGGCCTAATGTTTACTATAATAAACTTATTTAAATTAGAGAAAGAGCCACATTAGTCCTGAATTCAACAACAAAGATATTCATTTATATTTAATAATGGCATTAGCCTGTCTATACCATGCTTGCTGTTCTATAATTAACAATATTCAGAGTTACTGTGAGTTGTCTAAATGTTGCTGTGCTATGAATGTGTTGCACAATTGTTTTTTGACTTACAACTAATTGTTGCAATCATTTGCTGAAACACATCAACAAAGACAAAGACAAAAGACTGCATTTCGGAATGAATTCTTATCTCTTTGTTAACCTTACGTTTAAATGTCATGAGAGGATGTCAGAAATAAAGAAAACGTTTTTCCCAATGTGATCAAGTAGTAATATTCACCGACTTGCACAACATTGCTGGTTGCTTACTTCACACTCCACACATATTTCTTCATGCAGCACAAGCAAGTGTTTCCCACAGTCACTTTTCCTCCTCTACTGATTGCCTGCTCTTAAACGTTAACAAGGCAGGAGATATTTTGTATTTCCTGAATGCTGCTGAAGCATGAAATATCTTCTCATTGTCTCTTTACTGTTCAGAGCACTTGAAGCCCACAAGCCTTTTTAATAATGCATTAAACAGTAACTCTCAGGTCAGTGCTGGGAGGCGGTGACGGTAAATACAGCATCAATATGGATAAGTCTCATGCATCCTCGTCACTGGAGTCTTGGCCGCTTTGCTCCCTCTCTTCCAGTTTGACCAGAGTCGATCCTCAGCCTCTCTGCTGTTCTCTTCCCCACACACACATAAAGGCACGCACGTTTGAGTGTGATTGCATAACACCACCACTCACAGCTGCTGGTTTATCATTTATTAATGTTTATTTCAGAAGCATGATTTGCCTTTTTTCTGAATAGGGCAGAAATAATTCAGTTGATTAAAAAAAATGGAAATGGGACAAAGTAAACATCAAAGTTGTGTCATATTTCACCCCTATAGCCACTATCTCTCTCTTTCTCCCTCTTTCTGCCAAAATCTCACTAGTTAGAGACACAAAATGTGAGAAAATACATGAATTATTTGGAAAATGCTGCACAAATTTTGCCTAGAGTGTGCGTGCACTGCTTTGAGATACACAACAGTTTCCAGGTACAACATCAGATGTTTGACATTTGCAATGTAGAATTCTTGACCAGACATGAAATCAACCAGAGCTCATAAAAGATGTGCAGAACTTTCTGGTTTACGATTCAAAAATAAGATGATTGATGCAAAGGTTTAAAACATATTTCAAATGTTTTAGACCATTTATGGTGAGTAAGTATCCTGAGGTTATGAAAAGTTATGAAAGACAAATGCCACACAGTGTCACCATGATGCAACATTATTTTTCCAAGTAGTCATCTGTGGCAAGGCACATTATGGAAAATTTGAGGGATAAATGTTATCGGTCAACTTGAGGACTATTAACTTTTTAAATGTATGAATTGATTTGAGTACCTGCACATATCATCCTGCTAATTTAATCACAAGAGAGGGAGGCTCAAAGACAGAGGACGCTGGTGACAAGCTTGAAATTCAGAACATGACAGAAAGAGACAACAAGCATAAGAACAGAGGGGAGGGGCTTATGCAAAGACAAGAAAAGATGAGAAATCTGTTCCTCTAAATCTCTCACAGCATTTCAAAAATCACTGAACAAATATTACAGCAAATAAAATTGAACAAGTCCAACAAAACTAAATTGAGTCTTGATTTGCTTTCATATAGTATCTCAGCTGCAGTCTGGCTGCAGTGTACTGTGCAGAGAGAGAGAGAGAGAGAGGGGAGAGGAGAGAGAGAGAGAGAGAGAGAGAGAGAGAGAGAGAGAGAGAAAGATGCAGTAAATCATCTGTTAAAAGAAGAATGCACTGCATGGATGACTTTCATCCAGTCAGCAAAAACATCAGAAACTGACTGATGGCATGGAGGGCTCTGGATATAGGAGTTTCCTTCACTTTGTGATGACCTACAGCACAATGGAAAATGTTCACAATGTCTGCTTTTTAAGCTATTTCAAACATTATTCCATGAGATTAACAAGTCCCCTCTGGCGATGCATTGAGTTATGTTTTGACCTTAAAAAGGAACAAATATTAGTAAAGCAAACTTCTATGTGCGTTTTAAACATTGCCTTACATCACTGCTTTCATGAACCCATGCATCCTTTACATTAGATTAGTTCATGATGTTCATTTTATGTGGAACAATATTTCAGAACATCGACAAAACAGGTTAAAATCTGCTAAAATAATTTGTGTCGCTAGTTCATACAAGTTAAGTGAAGCTTCTCTGTTCCAGTGTTCAGACGGGGTAATGTAGATTTGCTTGTATCCACACACACATGTTCAAATAGTCTTTACACAAGGGGATCTGTATCATGTCTTTGTTCCTTTCACTGTTCAGACACAGGTTATCGACAGTATTTCTCTGTTTGGTACAGACCTGTAAGCTCTCTGAACGCTCACCAAATTATGCACAAAATGAAGTCAGAAGAAGGTCAGACATTTGTGTTTTAAGCATTCAGCATGTTTGAATTTAAATTGTGAGGAGCCTGGGTTTGCATCATGGCTGCAACAGGAAGAGCATCGAGACTAAACAAGTCTGTGAGGCAAATTAAAAGGAATTGCTGTGAACATCCTGAAAAAAAACGCGTGAACATTCACACTGACACTTCAATTCATGACATGTAAAACCTAATTGGAAGATTAATTTTAGTGTGAATTAGGGCAATTTGCCGAAAAAAAAAAAAAAATTCTTCACTTATGATAGGCTTAATCAACAGAGTTTTGAACTTGATAGTAAAAATGCTCAAACTGCAAGTGGACGGCAAAAGGGGAAATGTAACATTTGTAGATTATATTTGCCTGTCTAAAAACATTGTCTCTTGCATGCTTTTTCTTGGAGCATATTATCGAAAAAACATTTTTTTTTTTTGCTTTTTCTTTAAAAACCAACAACAAATAATCCTCACCATGACAGCTTTAGTTTCCATAGACATCCGCCCTTCCTTTGTAAATGAAAAATGTCAAGCATGAGGCGGCTATAGCTCTGTACACAGCGCAAAGGGAAGATACTTTGCTGAGTAAGCCAATGTTGCAGACAGAACAGGCACTGAGTTACGATGCATTTCAGTGAAAAATGCAACACGAAATGACCTGCTGACCTCAGCATAATGGGACAGAACGGATTGAGAGGACTCAGGAGTTTCACCTGTCTATAGAAGTGGGTTTTTTTTCATCCAGGTCATAATAATGCCAATAAACTTAAAAATCAAAAAAGCTTTGGGCAACCTTTAAATAAGTAGCATATGATATTAAAATTGTCTCAACTGAACTCAGTTTCTCAGAATCCTTGATAGCTTCATATCTGTGGCATTAAATTTGAATTAGTCAGTTAATTCTACACTCAGAACACTTAAACAACTACATTTCAAGCAATTACAAAACTTTTATTGTGATAATTATGAGCTGGTTAAAAAAAAAACACAATAATTGAGACAACAGATCCCCTATTTTAACATACTGTATATTAGGTTGTTTTTCTAATCTCTTATAAGCCATATCTCATAGTAACACACTGGTTACCTCTCTCACATGACGCTGAAAACATCAGCCCAGGTCTTTCTGTGTGAAGTTTGCATATGTGAGGTTTCCCCTCACAGAGAAAAAACAAGCATCGGCCATAGTTAACAGCTCCAGATCAAAGTGACCCGGTGTTATCAAGTGGTGAGCATGGATGGATGAATCTATGGTGCCTAAAACTCAAAATTATGAAAAATGAATCACAAAAGTCTTAAGGTATTGCAAGTTATGTGTAAGAATATTAATACATAGATAATTTTAATGTTTTCATTGTATTGATTTTGTTGGAGCTGTACTTGTATAACAAAATATGTCGAAAGTGCTATTTCTCCCCTAGCAGAATGACTTAAACAGATTGACATTCATAACTTGACTTTGATATTTTCTCAGTGCAAGTTGGGCTCAGGTCACGTGAGGTTTGACTGGTGGTGTATGTCAAGTAGCCCGACTGACCGCCCCCGTCAATAAACCTCCGGGATGCTACATCAGAGGCAAGAGCAAACACCGATCCAGAAATAGCTTCCCTCCTCCAATGTCAGGATGACAAAGAAACTTTCCAGAGCAACATCTGAGTGCAAGAAAACGTGTGGACACACAACACGCACCTAAAACTGGAGAGAGAAAGAGGTGGGGATGGAAGCTCACCTGGCCTCATTATTATGGAAATTGACTGATTCAATGTGACAAATGTCCTGTAAGGGAGGAGGGGGAAATACAAAGCTTTTTCATACCCACCCACATTCACCCACAACCACTGGGCTTATCATCCCCAGCAGCCATGAGAAAATACGTGATTAATGGTGCCACGTGCCAGCTACGTAAATCATCAGAGCATGCTTGGTTGCATATGAATGGGCAGGGTGTGAAAAGGATGGCAACACACAGAAGTGAGAGCTCACTAAATTTCTATTAAATCAGCTTGAATCTGAAAGAGTGTGGTTATGATTGTGAGGACAAAGGAGGACTGTAACACTGCATTTCCCGCTTTCTACCTACGTATCTGGAAGTGTGCTTGATGTTTTGTACAAAGTCAAATACCTCAGTCATGTGGTCAGGAATAGATCTTTGAAATGAAGAGGACATAAAAAGACAATAATGCAAGTTAACATGATGGCATGTAAATTTAGCACATGTACTGATAAGGTAAAAATTTTTTTTAATTAAATTTAAAGCCTACTGCATGCCAATGTACACTGCCCAGTGCCCACTTGTGGTGTAGTTAAAGCAAATTTTACAAGCTTCAGGTTGCCTACAATGACGCATTGTGTTTATTATTGAAGGTCCCACGATGGACCAGTGCCAGTTAGTTGTTTGTGATAAATAACATGTCCACTGTTAATGCTGCTATCAGAAATTTTGTTTCGAAATTTATGAACAGATTGGAGCTTTTCAACAATGAAATTATAAAGGTTTTAATTAAACCAAAGGAAAGAAGTGTCAGGTACACATCAGTACTTTCGGGCACTGGAGACAGTGTTGATTTTTTTAAAATTCTATATTTTTATTGTTGTTGTCTGTTTGCTGGTTTTTTTCAGTGTTTACTGTTTTATATGTTTTTTCAATGTTTGTATATAGACCTGAGTGCAATAACGACTGACTGATTGATTGGTTAATTGATTGAAAGATGACAATTACTGTCAAAATGAGCAAGTATACAGCATTTTAAGATCAATTTCAAACTTCAAATATTTTTGAAACATTAAAAAAATTAAATACATATCTCGCATGACAGAACAAGTTCTGAATGAAAACAGGTTTGATAAGTGATGCAGTGGGACGCAGCTGTGTCTCTCACAAATGCAAGAATCCACCACCCAAAGCGGTTTCACTTCAACCAGAAAAGCAAAACCTCACGTTGGTGTTAAAGTCAGGACATCAGAAAAACTACTCTGTATTCAATATTGGCTGCATAACATTTTATCACTCCATTCAACAAAGAGCTTGTCGTTTCATAATAGATGACCCCAAAGGACTTTTTAAAAATGGTCTTGCTGTCTCTGCATGTGAAGTTACAATTTAGGCCTCGTGCATGTGTAAAATACTGCATGTTTCAGAAAGCTTGCGTTTTCTCTGGTCAGATTATGATGGGGGCATTTTAAAAATGTTGAAAATGTTTCCTGGAAGATATTTTCAGGGACTCAAAAAACAGTCGTCATGTAAACGCATAGCCAAATCTTAACTCATAATTAGAACTTTATTGCACATAATGTTGCCAGTCCTGTCACTTTGAGATGAAGCTGGATGCCACCAATCAGCTTATTTTCAGATAGTGCACTCACAAATGTAATCACAAGTTGAAAGATTTGCTGTTCCTACAATCAATCACAAGTACTTTCATATATCAAATATTTGTCTGCTCAAACGCATTTACACTTTTGTTAAAAAAACAACTAATTCACACTTGCTATATAGTTAAAGATAATGAGTGCACACTTGTTCCTGTCCATAAAGTGGTTCCAAATATTGGCCAATTCACTTTTAGGTTCACCCCTGCTGTTTCAAACTCCATTAATGACGCAACTTTATTGATGCGGTTTGAACGTCTGCATAACAGCCACATGGACATTCAGCGTGCTCATGGTATTATTACTTTGGGCAGATGATACGTGTCTGGTTGGCTACTTTTACACCACATCTGTACATGTCCATTCATTCTGTGATGTAATACTCACCCATGATGAAACCATTTGATTATCACAAAGCTTCTGTCACAGCAGGAAGGGCAGTCCCTGAAAAATGACGGCAGATGAAATGGCTTATTTTCTATTTATCTATCTCATCCATTGATGCCTATGTTTTGTCAGTAAAAGGCTCCTCTTGCTCCACTGAGGTTCTGGGTTCATTTGAAAGTAATTCCACTAATATACAGCTCTGTAAAAATACCTTTTTTACTTGTTGCGAATAGATAGTGTCCCTAATGCTTCTGTGGAAGTTCATCTAGGGTTTTTCTCAGAAAGGAGACAAATTTGCACTGCACTAAAAAAAACATTGAGAATCTGGGACTTGCATGTAAGCTAGGCCACAACACTCTCTTACTTAAGTCAATGATGACAATACAAAGTTTTTGGGCGGATTGTGGGGTGTCTTGCAATTCTTACCACAAAGCAACCACAACGGCACGATAAGTGAGAGTCATGGAGGAGATAATTAATCTGGTGACCTAAGAAGTAGGGAAAAGCCATTTAAGATGTACTTCGTATGAGAAATTAAAAAAAAAAAAAAAAAAAAAAGACTGGGAGTTAGTAAAGGTGATGCATGCTAAATAAAATTATTTTGTTTGACTTTAAAGGTGGCACACTGATTTCAACATGTCCTGTATTTCTCAGACTCTGCAAATGGACAAATAGCTTAGTGACATTGAACTCAGCAGACCACACATCTAAGATGCATTATATTTGCATGGAGCACCTTTCCCTGTGCATTAATGCTGTTCTATGCTCACCTCAGGAACAAATTAAACCAGGAGAACTTTAAAATTATTGTGTTGCATACATTTTTAATTCTCCATATATCCTGTTATTGTATTTTTTTTCTGAGCAGTTCCTATCACTCGTGATCATTGCATCCCTAAATGTGTCTTTCCATGTTGCACAAAGTCTTCATGACAAGTTGAGATATAACCATACACATATTAGTTATTGTACTTTTGGTCACATTAGAAGTAGGCGATACACAAGTTTCAGAGCAGAGGACCCAGCAGCAGTTGTAGGGGGGCATTACAGAATTACATCAGAGCCTGTTCGTATTTTTTTTCTTTTTTAGCTGAGGGGGGAAAAAAAAATAAAATGAAAGCTTATGTCGTGTAACAGACGGTTCGGGATTCCACAGCTTAGTCTTAACAGGCTGCAGAGGTCATTCAGTTCCCAATCCACTAAATTACAAATACATATTTTGTACATCTGAGCACACCGTATCAGTCAATTTGAGCCTCAGCCTCAGACAGTTTTTTGGAGGATCAATGGGGGAATGCCCCGACGATTGTCCGTGCGTAACAGCTGAAACAGTTCTGCAGTCGGCTCGCATTCTTGTTCTGATGGAACACAGAGGAGAAAACGAGGGGGGAATCATAATATTATCATTAATATGGTTATGGAAACTACAACAAAAAGTCAATTCATAAGGGATTTGCTTTAATCTGGTTGGCTTTAACGATGGCAGGATTATTTACTGTTATGCAGGAGGCTTTAGGTGTCACATGTCCATGGAGTCTAGGATTGGGATGGGACTCTACATCGGTGGAAACCTCTGACATCCATTTGCCCTCCAACTGACCAGATTACAGTTTACTTTAGTGATGAATAACTGATACTGAATGACCAGTATTTGAGTCCATCACCGCACACCGTGTAACAAACCCTATAAACTCAATGTCCTTGCAGACCACAGAGGTTTTTTTAAACACGGCAGCTATGACTAGGCCACACATATAGAAGCCTTTTACAAAAAGCCTAAAATTTCCACATCATGCTTCCACGTAACACCTTTCATGGCACTACTTTCTGCATGAAAATATGGATCCCTGCATATTTCAGAGGGAGAAAATATTCTTTGTAGATCAATCTTACAAACAGTTATTCAGAAGACACTTTTCTTTTTTTGTGCCACTTTAAGCCCAACAACCAACAGACAAAAGAATGCATTAAAACAACAAAGAAGGGGGTAAAAAAGCCCACATGACAACTCCAGTGGTGAGTAAATCTGACTATTCAACAAATACGCAACCTGGCATTGTCTGAAAAATACCATGAATTAATACAATTTATAAACATCCATGAATGCTATATTGTGTGTAAAACGGGATGCTCTCACATATAACAGATTGTCAGCTCAGATTCAACTCATTCATGCGCCAACACAACGCCGACGTTATTTCCTCAGATCAAATCTAATCCAACAACATTGGACTGTGGGTATTGATAATTGTGCAGGGGTCTCTGACAGATAAGACTCGTTCACAAAGGGGCTAAACAACTCGCTGCTCGTCCCTTTGTGACTACAGAGGCCAAACAATGTCATGATATATGGTGCAATTATGTAATAATGTGGAATTTCCTGTCAGTGCATTAGAGTTCAGTAGTCAAGCTTTTCAGTTTTGAATAAGATTGAATAGAAAAGAAAACAGACTCTGAGTTTGGTATTAGAAGGATATACTTGCATATCTTTGGTATACCCATATTGTGTATTTATATTTTGTTGAAGTTTGAACTTTAGCAAATGTGCTACTTTGGAAACACAAAGAAACTGACCAACAAAAGATGCAATGCAGGTACAAACCAGGACATAATTTCACGAGTGAATATTAAGGCTTTTTTACATTTGGAATTATAAAATATTTTGAATTGTACTTAATTCAGTTTTTTTCTGTGTCTATCTGAACAATATATCTATTTGTATGTTTCAGTCCAGTATGCAAAGTAATTGTACAGTAGCCGTAGTAGTAGTAGAAAATGCTCCAACAACTGCAAAAAACATAATATGAGAAGAAAAGTGCTGACGTCTGCCTCACCCTTTGACACGCGGCTGAAAATGTGTCAAGTGAGTTTGAAAACAGCTTTAGAATAATTAGTTACAGCTTTGTACTGTGGAGCAGTGTATGAAATACAAGCTTTAGAGCATTTTAGATGAGCTACCTTCAAATGACTACATTGGATGGTTTGTGAGACAGGATAATACTGAAGGTTTCCTAAAACTTTACCACAATGAACTCTATGTAATTTGAACTGCAAGTCAGATCACTCAAAAATCAAGTAATGTACTTTCATAAAATCACAGAAATTCAATTGAGCATGTTCCTGTGTGTATGATGTTGCTTTAGGGCATTTATACTACTCCCCTTCTTTTCCTGAAAGCAGAGGCGTCAGGAAAGGAATTAGAATGACTCTAATTCACACATGGTTTTCAGGGTCTTTGTTTTGCAGAATATGTAAAATTACTCCGTAAAATACCATTACATGCATCAATTTTTAAACCATTAGTCTACATACTGTAGTTTTCTAATAAAAACATTGCACGCCTATATTTATTCTTTGTGCATGCAAAAAAAAAAGAAAAAAGGATACAGACACAAAATCAGTGATCATAATAATTTTCCCAAATTAAAAAGTGAAGATAATAAACCCATCCATCCATTCTTGTGTAGGTTTACGTGCACGAGGCAAACACCAGGGTCCATCACAGCCACAAAATCCACGCAGTATAAATTGATTAACACTTTGTTAATTTAATCACACTGACCATTCATCTTTTGAATTTGTCAGCAACCTTCTCTGTTCGCGGTGCTCCATCCTTCTCATGTGACGTAATTAATTATTACACACATGCTCTCTACAGTTAAGTGGGACCTCATTACACGACAAAATTACAAACTAATGAAAAAATGCTGATGGGGAAAGAAGAGATTGTTCTCTGTCACATCACGGCAGCATTGAGGACTCAAAGTGAATTGAGGCACATGTCATAATTGGTAGGTTTGCACATTTTCAGAATTACAATGGGAAATGTGATTCATTACATACTATTTAACAGTATCTGTTTGAGTGTACCATTAATCCTTAAAACCACACTGAACACAAACATAACATTTGCACCTAATTAGGAGAAACTTTTTATTCGATATAATCAGCAACATTCTATATTCCATCAATTATTTATTGTCAACAATAAACTGAAATTATACACGAAAGTCATCCAAGAAGATGTTTTCAATCATATTATTCAATCCTTTGTACATCAATAACTCAACCAACTGTACCAAATCAGCACAAATGTTGGCACTGGTTACAATAGAATACATATATAGTATATTTCTTTTCTTTTCTTTTTCCCCATAATAAACATAAGTAACATAATATAACCACATACAGTGGGCCATCTGCCTCCATCTCACCCTATCCACTGACTCACTACCAACCACCTCCATTTCCTCCTTCACTGCATTGATGAATCTTCTGTGAGGATTTCCTCTTCTAATCCAGCCTGGCAGCTTCATCTCCATCATCCTTGGTCCAATGTATCCACTGTCGACGTGGCCTCGCTACCTTCATTGCTGAACTGCTCAACCTCACCTGTCCCTCTGATCTGCTCATTTATAACCCTTTCTATCCAGGTATCTTCATCCTTGCCACTGAGTGTTACAATAAATATTGTTTTGGAGTCCGCAACTGACACACCAAAGCGAGAGGCAAAACACCACCTGAACAAATCTCATCTTAAAATTTTTTTCTTGGAGGCACTTTTTTGACAACTAAATCGATGTTTTTTCTTTTCTGTCAGACGTGATCAATCAGCATGGTTTAGTGGAGGAAAAAAATGAAGTTGTACCCTGAGCCAGGAGAATACCATTTACATCTTCTGTGCTTCTGTTCACTCTGGAGGTAAAATAACATTTTTGAGGGTCATTATTAACAATAAGACATAAGTGCAAAGTTTTTCTGACTCCATGCAGCATTTGCTAGTTCTCAGAGCATGTTTGTCAGCTATATCCGTTGCATGTGAAACCACGACCTTTGCTTTATCAGCTGATCAGGCTTCACTTTGACTCTGTACTTGTTCCTATTGTATGCTGGCATTTCTGGGAGGGCAGTAATCTTGTCTTGTTCAGACAGATTAATGTTGGAGTGGTAGAGTGGATGTGACGAAGGGATACTGTACACTGTCCTTGATGCAGTTATAAGATAATCAGTTGATCAGGTCCCCTGAAGAAACTCCCTTCTGCATGTGTGTGTAGGGTTGAGGGGGGGTGAGAGACTAAAGATATAAAAATTCTCATGGGATGATGTACTCAACTGCACTTTGGGAATAGTATGCATTTAATATTGTTCTGAGTAGAGCAAAGGACAGAGATAAAAAGGCATATATTCATGTTGTTTATCCATTTATGACAAATCCATCCTGGTCATCTCTCTTTTATGATCTTTACTGTCTGTAAAAACGTAGTTGTATTAAAACAAAAAAATTGTGCTCACCGACTTTCTGATCATTTCGGTCTTCCTATTGCAGAACAATGATATTCATGTAGAGGAGAGATGTATTATACCAGTAGAAAAAACTAACTTTTATATTAATAGGTCAGCACTAAAGACAGGTAGCACCACAGACCATTCTTAGAAATGATTTTATCATAATTGTAAAAGAGATTAATTAAAAGTATAAAATAGGCTTTGGTACTGAACCATGAGCATAACAGTTATAACAGTTGCATCCATCCATCCATCCATCCATCCATCCATCCATCCATCCATCCATCCATCCATCCATCAATCCATCCAACTTGAGAATATGTCACCTATCTGTCTTACAAAACACAATTAAAGATGAGAACTTGTAACTTCCAAAACTGATTTTAAACTAAAATAAAATACTGAAAAAACTATGTTTTTCAGGTGAAGTATTTGTACTGCAGTGTGGAGACAGACACTCTTGTTAGAATGACCTTGTCTGACTCTGTTGTTGCTGGCAGCAGATTTTGAGGCTAAGAGGAGAAAAAAAGATGCAGGAATTGGCTTCAGAGCAGAAAAATTCTGCAAGTGTAATTGCATGAAGGAGATGACAAACACCATCCGCTGACAGGTCATCAATAGGCCATTGAGTGGTGAAAGGAAGGCCGCATCAGCAACACGAAGGGCCGGTAGATAAAGAGCCAAGGTGGCTAATACAATAACGTCACCTTTAATTTTACCACCATATCTGCTTCGTGCTGTCCAATTTATCTCTGATTCGCCTTCCAAACGCTAAGGCTGATAATCCCGTCTTTGCTCATGCTGCAGATATAAAGGCATTTGTTCATTGAGACTGACTTTGTGTGTATGTATGTGTGTGTGTGTGTGTGTGTGTGTGTGTGTGTGTGTGTGTGTGGTTGCCAGCTGCATAGTGTGTGTGTGTGTGTGTGTGTGTGTGTGT
>OMNM01008363.1:18199-49058 GCA_900302745.1 Parablennius parvicornis
GTCTCACAAGAGGCCTCTCACCTCTGCCACGAGGTTGACGTAGACGCCCGGCAGTCATATGTAAGGTTAAACGCTACGTGAAGGAAGGGTTCTCAGAAAAGGTTAAAGTGACTCATGGCACATCTGGGTACCACACAGATGGAAAACAATACGGAGAAAGAAATATCTTGTGTTTTCAGTGTCATTTCTTGTGTGGGAGGAGTGAGGAAGCTGCATGCAACTCTGATTTCTGTAAAGGTTCATATGAAAATTCTGATAAAAATCATCAAGTGAATTTAACAGTTCAATAATCAACGAGTTAAAACTAGTTTTTATTGGAAATTTGGTGATTTTTTTATGACCGAATGTGCCAAAGAAAATGCAAATTAGTTTCAATAACCATCACCAGCTGTCACTTCACTGGAAATATCAAAGCTCATATCATGCAAGCGTTTCTTCTGTTTCTTCATTCTGCTTTCAGCAGATTAAATCACCTTTAAGGGTCTGTCACTTTACTTTAGTATTAAATGAGTTTACATATAAGTTCAAACTTACCTCTGAGTATTTCTGTTGGTCTGAACTTCCTGAAATATTTTACATTTATGTACTGTTCTTCATGCTCAATGGCCGTTGTTAACCAAAGAAAGAGGTGCCTGCTGAACTGGAGTACGGAGCAGGATAACAGTGGGAAAAAAATCTACTCAGGTTTGGTCCTTTGCATTTGCCCAGTGAGTTTCCCCAGACATGGTTCCTGCACATGGCTAAGGATGACCTCTTGAACTCCGCCCACAGGAAGTGCTTGAGCCCAATGCAGCAATGGAAAACAGAGCGTGTATTGAAATATAAATTAATTTAATATAGTTTCTGTTAGTCCTTCATAGTTTATTATTCTTTATATGACTTTGATATATTTGATGTTTGCATTTCTATTAATTTGATATTTAATTTTTTGTTACTGAAGGTTCCTCTTTGTCCATACGTATTTTCGTTTTGTTAGGTATGACTCCTGCGTTGCAGGTTTTCCACTATCTATTGACCTTTGGTCAAGTTTGCATTTACTTTGGCGTAATGAGTTGTTTTTCATGTTTTGACTTTCTGCAGTTCATTGGACTGATTAATTCCTTACAACAATATACATTATACAATATTATCAACAATTTTTAGCAGTGTTTACTCTCACTAAAGAGATTTAATATTTTTAGCTGCTGGAATATTTTGTGATTTATGGTATTGTTGACCAATCATTTTCTTGTTGTTGGAGATTTGTGGAGATTCTGTTGTAAAACCTCTTCTCAGTAGGTGATGCACACACTGACAGGTCTGCAGCAGTCCCACCAAGCTGCAGTTGATGCATTATATGTTCACAACACTGCATCCAGACTGCAAATTAAAGGCATAAATCTGCTGCAGGCTGGACTCACCCCTGTTTTCCTTCAGTTTTTGTCTCTCCAGTGATCGTGTTCATCCCTGCTACTGCAAACATTACAATAAAATGTACATGTACATTATGGGACAATGTAATTTAGCAACTTTCAGGAAGAGCCAATGAAATAAACCATGATGCTGCACTAGTGAGTGCACAATATATACTGGATTTAGTTATCTGGTGCTTTTTCTAGAGCTGTTTTTCATTTGATTTGAGTTATTAATTAAATCAGTTCATCACTTTTAGTCTTTTGGCCATTTTTCCCCATCCTTTCTAACTTCATTTTGTCACAACCCACATTTAATCATCCCTTATCATAGGTGCTTACACACTTCAAGTGCAATTTTATTTTTATTTAATTCAGCTTGATTTATACAGCCCCAAAATCACGAGTGAAGTTATCTTAGGACATGTTGGATTGTTAGCTCAAAAACTCACAGATGAATAGAAAAAACTTCTCGGAATGACCTGAGCTCCACCCTTTCATCATTTTTAGGTGAGAATTGACTTTTCATATGCTGAGCTGGAAGTGAGACTTTGGCCAGTGCCACTTGATAGCACCTCCTAATGGAAAAGTAATTGCTTTTTGTAAGTAGGGCAAAGGGGGTAATGAGCTTCCAGGTCAGCTCATAGGTTACTTTTTTTGTTTTTTACATGTTTAGTCTGATTATGCAAAAACATATTTCACGTGTGTTACCCTGTTTTCCTCTCACCGAGGGTCATGCCAGAGAGCACAATTGAATAAAATCAACATGACGAAACTGGCTTGTGATTCGTGTAGCCAAATATGGTGGGCAGATGCAGACAAAGACAAAGCGGTGCAGGAGGAGGCCAAACAGCAGCGAAGGCAGCTCCTGAATTCTAATCAGTGTCCCCTGTTGTGGCTCCCAGGAAGCTTTCACCCAGCAGGCCGCAACACTGTGCATCTCATCAGTGTGTACACACACACACACACACACACGTACACATGCGCGCATGTACGTACGTACGTACACACCAAGTAAAAAGAAATTAATCAAGATGGCAGAGAAATACAGAAGACAGGTGATTGTAAGACAAAAGTTGTTTTTTTTTTTTTTTTTTGACAAAAACAAAATGAATATAATTTCTGAGCCATCCCCCTTTAGACTTCTGGCGGGTTTGGTCTTAAGAAAGCACCTGAGGTTACTTAGTTTTCAATTATTCAAATATCAAGGATTAATGTGGGGAAGAGTGAAAATTTAAGCAAACGCAATCAAAGGAACAAATCATATATAAACTAAACAGGCTGCTTGTTTGTCAACTGACAAGTGTTAATGTACATTCAGTGATCATGGTTTCAAACAATATCTGAAAGATAGCAACAATAACTGAGCACTGATACACTCACCCTATATGTTTTCTATGCCACTTGTCTAATTCAAGGTGGTAGGACCCTGGAGAGGTTGCCATTCCATCTCAGGGAAAACGAAAGAGTAACACATAATAACATTCACACCAATGGACAGTCTAGAATCTCTGTTGCCCTCAAATACCTGTTTATGGATTTTGGGAAGAAACCAGACTACCTGAAGAAATTTAACACAGACGCAGATGGGCCCAGACATGAACCCAACTTGAAATTCTATAAATAAAGAGAATATGTAAACTAATGTAATTTATTCCTTCTCACTATAGATAAAGGTTCTAACCACTACACCATTGTTCAGCCCCTGACAAGATTCAGAAAATATTTTCATGAGGCTGTTGTTCATGATGAAATTAAGAAGCTTGCAAAAGTTTTTGTAGGAGGGATTTATTACATACAGCATTGACCTGCATTTTTAAAATTTTACTCAATAATATCTATGCTAGTTTATCGCCTCGAGTCACTGCTTCTTTATCCTGACAGCAGCTGCAAGCTGTAACTCCAGTGCAACACTATAATTTGATTCACTGTTCGGCTCTGCGAAAAAAAACTATTATTTCTGAAAATTTTTTTATATGGAAATATTCACTATCCTTAAATTTGGAGTCCTGCCCTAGTATAAGCAGAGTAAGTAATTATCTTGATGATGAATTGTAAACTGTGGCCAAATAAATCAGAATTTCCAACTACATGTGGTGCAGATTGATTAATATACTGTTTATCTACAATGGAAAGTAACAAAGAGTAAATGTATACCTATTTCAAGAGGAGCTCTCTTGTGTAGTTATTAACATAACCTTCAAGGCTGTTTGTTACCAATGAAACTCTGCTGTGTCTGTTGTCTATTGTAGTTTACTGTCCTTGGTATAATTTAACCTAGATGTCTGTTGACACCAATGCTGCAGGTTAAAAAAAAACATTTTGATACGCAGTCGTAAATAAATTGAATCTGCCGGATAACATCAGTCTGAAGGACAAGTATATTTAGTAGTAGGTCTCAAGTCACTTCACGGCCACATCAAGGTTGAGGCACATGTTCACTCAATGTAATAATTGAATCGACAGCACGATAGTTATAGTTGCAAATATTTAAAAATATGTCTAAGTAAATTTACATACTGTGACTATCATACTCAGAAATTAGTGTTTTAGTTGATATTGTAAATGACATATGAACTGAGTAAATAAGCATATATTTGAGATGTATGACACCAAACTGAGAATTACTTTATAAGATTTGAATTATATAAGCTAATGCATTAGTTAACCTTGAGATACTGCTGGATCACGGAGGGTCAAGCCTAAGCCTTTAACCTTATTCTAGTCTTATTTCAAAGAAGATAACTCCCACTAATCCAGTTAACATGTGTGCCTGACAGAGAAGGAAAGGGAATGACAATGGACGACTTGGTTGACTGGAGTTCAACCTACAAATGTACTCAAAATGACCTGGATTGATATTACAAAGTCATTGATTGTCTACAGAACCAGCTGAATTGTTCAACACCAACTAAGTGGTGTACAATAACTTAATAGACTCAAAAAATATTTTCATATCAAAGAAGAGTTGGGAAGGTAGATTTCAAAGAAATGACCTATGTCATAAGTCCTGTGATCTGTGAGTCTTTTTAGACAGAGCACATTATAGCACAGACATGGCCCTGGTCAGATCGTCTTCTCATGGCTTCAAACAAAGGGCTCATCTCTGTTCATGTCTTGTTAGATCTTAGTGCGGCATTTAATACTATTGATCTTGACATCCTATTACAGAGACTAGAACATATCATCAGGATTAAAGGTACAATACGAAACTGGTTTCAATCATATTTATCAGACAGGTTTCACTCCATTCTTCAGCTTGGACTAAGGTCAAACAAGTCACCACAGGGTTCTGTGTTTGGAGACATACTTTTCACATTATAGATTGCTTCCTGTAAAGAAAATGACCATGAAACTCTCAATTAACTTCCATTATTATGTAAATGACGCACCAGCTTATTGATATATGAGACCAGATGATAGTGATCAACTTGTCAAACTAAGCGCTTGTATCAAAGACATAAAAGTCTGGATGAGCTGTAAAAAAATGTTTGGCCAAAACATGCAAGGTAGAAATGATCGAAATCTATGATGACACTTTGACCTCGAGTAACAATACAAGGAACCTGGGAGTTAGTTTTGACCAGGACTTATCTTTCAACATGCACACGAGGAGCATATTGACTCTAAGTGGCTCTAAAAAACTAGTCATGAATTTGTTACCTGCAGAGTAGACTATTGTAACTTCCTATTATCGGGTGTCCAAATAACTGCTTAAAAAGTCTTTAATTGGTTCAAACCAGGAAAGACAACATGACTCCAATATCAGCTTCTCACATTGATTTCCTGTGAAATATATGATATAGTTTAAAATTAGAAATTAGAAATTGAAATGTACAATCCTTCCTTTAGCTTTAGAGATCTTAAAAAAAATCAGGCTCTATCATCACATCTTAAAGAGCTGTTAGTCCCATATCTCCCCAGAAGAATACTTTATTCTCAGAGTGCTGGCTTACTGGAGTTTCCTAGGTTTTCTAAAAGTAGTATAGGAGGTTTCCTTTTATGTGGAACCAGCTGTCACTTTTAGTTAGTGAGGTTAACATAGTCTCCACATTTGGGATTGGGCATAACAATTTTATTCAAGGTAGGTTACAGTTATGGCCGGTTCACACACTCTAACGCCACTTTTTAGGGTTGACTTTGCTGGGTGACCAACACTAAGCTGCTTTTTTTTCTCACTCTCCAGATGTTTCAGTATTGCATGTCAAATACGTCTCGTATGTCTCCTGTAGTTTGAGCTCGCTCTATCGCTCTCTCTCTCTCTCTCCACTCTCCCTCTGAGCCTCTTGACCCATCATGTTTGCAGCGAGTGGATTTATGACAATCTGTTTGTTGCTTGTTCCTCCCTGTCCCTGTCCTATATATATATTTTTTCTATTTCTTTCCCCTAACTCCTAACTGCAGCAAGCTGCCACCACCTCTGAGCCTGATTCTCTAAAGGTTTTTTTTCAATAGAAACTGTTTGTTTTTTTTTCCTTTCCACAATCACCTACTAGCTGTAGTTTTCTCTGTCAAAGATGACTGTGTTGTTTTGGGTGCAAATGAATACAAATGAATTGAATTGATTTAATGACACACTTCAACAACTCTCTTTTCATGCATTGAAACAATCTGAAACTGGAGTGTCTTGTTCACTCTGGTTTGCTTGATACACTTCCTCTTTTCCTTCCTCTCATTGAAATTAGACCACTTTACGTTCATTATGTGACATTCAGGAAACCCTCTGAAACCCTCATTATGTTAATGTAAGAATCCCCAGATATTGTCATATACCGTAGTTTGATATATAGCTGGGTAACAGTTTTGTGAATATTTTGTATCATCACTTCTTTCAGCAGAAACCATAAGGAACCAATTCAAACTGCCTGCCTGTAGAAAATAAAAAATAAACATTAACTGCAAATATTTTAGCACATTTGTCTCATAGTGAGAAGGCCGGGTTCAAATCTCTGCTGGACCTTTGGGTGTGTCCCTCTGCATGCATGGGTTGTCTCTGCGTACTCTGGTTTCCTCCCATAGTCTAAAAACATGCATAGGAGGTTAACTAAGGACTCTAAAAGTGTCAATGTGAGCGTGTGACTATCTGTCTTGTTGTATTTTTCCTGTAATGGGATGGCGACTTGCCCAGAGTGTTCCCTGCTTTCACTCCGTTCCTGCTCAGTTCAGCTCTGCGGCCCCGGAATAGGATTGTCAAATACAAATTGTGAGGCTGAAGTGTTAATTTTACTGGTCCAATCTAAATGAAATTAAACTGGGCTGGATGTGGCTTTTCAGCTGTTATTTGTTTTTTTGCTGTTTTTTTCACATGGTGTCATTCACTCATAATTTAATCTCTTTCAAAATCCGGTGTGATACCAACATCTCTGCGACTGTCAAAAATTGAATATCTATCATGGGAGCTTGTGTAGTTGGAGATAGTGGACTTTAATGTTGACTCAGACTTAACTCAGATAAACAAAAAAAAACATGTACACCAACATCTGACTTAATCTCCCATCTCCTCTCCGGAACTATAAACTTAGTACAATCATTAAGACGTACATCCATTAATTTCACACAGATTCACCAGCTGGAGTCCTCTCTAAGAGCAAAAAGAACATATTATCCTCAGTGTAGCTTCCCTTTTATGGACCTTTTCTATAGTCTTTGTGAAAATGTCCTCTCCACGAGATCAAACCAGTGATCTTGTCTTCTCTTAGATCACTTTCCATCCATCTCAGTGAGGCGGTGAAGCCGATCTCATCCGAGAAAGGAAGAGTCACTGATTAAACTCAAACAAACGAACTTTTGGACTGCAGGAGGAAGCTGAAGTGGGAGCACTTGTGAAAACACTTTTTTACATGTGTGCTGCAATACTTTGTTGCTTTTCTTCACATCTTAAGAGGTTTTTCAAGGAATTTTCTCTTAAAAGATTGTTGTGGGTTTGATGCTTTAGTACATGATTTTTAAATCATGTACAATAATTTTTAAATCATGTACAATAAAAATAAAAATATTTACCATACTTACAATTATTAATATATGTATTAAACGTAATTTTGTTCCTGTTAGAGCTTTGTTTCAACCTGTTATATAATACATACCAACAAAGTCAGGTTGCATGTGTTTATTGAAGTCTCCAGTTTTCAGGAAGGAAATAAAATGCATAGTTTGATTAAAGATCACCTGTCAGTCCATAAATATCAAATTCTTTTTCAAAGGGTTGAAAATGAGCTTGTAGAAGTCCCTGATCTTGTGCTTTTGCATATTTACACACTCTCCAATAAAAAGACGGCAAGAATCTCTGAGAGGAATACACTGTAAAGACTGTGGGGAAATTTTCTTTTTTTTAGGCTAAAAATGTTGGCTGTGGTTCTATTACCAGTGTTTAAGCATGCTAATCAGGCTATTCATTCATCCCATTAAGCCTGGGTATCTCTATAATTAAAATGAAGTTGAACAGTTTCACCAGTTGAATGGAAGATGAATGGATCTGCTTTGTTCTTGTTCAGTAACACAGCTTTAGAAAAAACTGCCAGGTTTTATCCCACAATCCGGTCTGTGTGGAGACCTGCTGCAATCGCTCCAATGCTTATCTAAGAAGACATTAAAGTTTAGGATTACATATACTTTTTTATTCGACCTTAATGCACTTTTATAGGGCTTTTTCTTTCAGTGTAATCAGTAAATCTAATGTAGTCCTGCACAATACAATAACAGAGCGTGCTCTTCTTATAGATCTACATACAAACTTCAATTAATATAATATGAGGCTAAGTCCATGGATGCCACCTTATAGAAAAGCATATTTTCATTTTAACCACAATGTGATATCTGAGAAAACTACAATTTTTGTGATTTCTTGATATGAAAACTGAATATACTTGCTCTATAAATGCATGTATTTTTGATGCAATCATTTTTAAAACTAGTCAGAATGATATTTTTATGCATCAAACTAAAAGGGAAAATTTATATAGCTTTAAAAAAAAAAACATTTTTAAAGGTATTAAATTGTGCAAACCAAGGCTCAGATTTCTTTTCTTTATTGTCTCTCCAAAATGACATTGAC
Organism: Parablennius parvicornis; assembly: GCA_900302745.1. NCBI lineage: Eukaryota > Metazoa > Chordata > Actinopteri > Blenniiformes > Blenniidae > Parablennius > Parablennius parvicornis. The sequence continues at coordinate 26,642 of OMNM01008363.1, forward strand.
TTTCTGTCCTCGTCCATGTTTTACAAACACATGCTGAAAATTGATTTTCATTCAATACAGTAACTCATATTTTTGTTCAACTTATAATTTAAGGTGGTGTTCCTGTGATAAATGAGTTGCCGGTCATCTGAAGTAAGCGTCACCTTGCTGTAACCCCCGAGAGCTGCCTGTCAAAAAGGTAACCGCAAACCAGCTCTGCAATATGAGCCATACTCTGCTTGTATTTTAAACTATGAGCATGATGACAGACTTAACAGTGTAAATGGGGATTTTTTTTCCTTTTTTTTTTTTTTAAGATATCATCAAAACTTCTGGAAATATATATTTAGAAAAAAAGCTTTTTTTTTTTCAAAAAAATATTGGGAGGTTGAATTTTCAGTGAAAACAAAGATAAGTTTAACTTTAAAGACAGGAGTGTCAAACATGTGACAATTGTGTGAAAACTGGCCCACAGGATGACCTTGCAAATCCGAAATATTACATACATTAACTTCTGATAAAGAAAAAAAACAAACAATTGTAACCTGTGTTTTCTGAGTCATTCAGTGCATGTCATACTGTTTTAGTAAGTGTACCTAAGCTCATAAATCAGTGATGTAGCAGTGAAAGTTTCATCTGTAATGTAGCATCAAAGTCTCCTGAAGGCCTCCATGCTGTGGAAGACGTCCTGCATCCTTCCTATATTGAAGACACCACATCTCTGTGGATCTAAAGTCTATAGACTGGCAGTGCTGACATCCCACATCATGGAGACCCTGGAAAGTCTCATCCTGGAGCAGCTCTGACCTTTACCTGGACCCCCTTCAGTTCGCCTTTCAGCCATGACTCGGGATGGGGGACCAACATCTTCCTGTACAACCGCCTCTATGCCCACCTGGACAGAACAGCCAGCACTGTGAGAATCTTGTTCTTTGACGTCTCCAGTGCCTTCAACATTGGCCGGCTCTGCTGGGTGAGAAGCTGACGTTGATGCAGGTGGATGCCCCCCTTTGTGTCCTGGTTTGATGACTACCTGACTGGCAGGCTGCAGTACGTGTATCATGAAGAAACAGTCTGTAACAGCATAATATATTTTTCTTTATTCAACACTTTATATCCTATTCTAATAATATTGTAATCTGTGTGATTAACAAAGTATTTTCTATTCTATTCTATACTTCTGTACTGTGAGGTTAAATTTAGGTCAGTGTGTTTTTATACCTTTCACTGTATAGGGGAAGATAGACCGTAATTAGAAATGACTTTATCTTGAGACTGAACTTATTTTTCCCTGAACTTTTCAAGTTGTTGTGAAATTTCAGTACTTCAAAATGCACCCATGGTACATCTGACGTTAATTAGTTTATCATCCCTGCTCTAACATTTGTTTTCTCATACATTTTAATGTACATCTATTTGTTCTCAAACCTAAAGCAGAAAAAATTGCATGAAATGTAAATATGCTAATACTCATACTCCCAAACCTCTCTTTTGTATGATTTCTTTATGTGGATTTGTAGATAACAAAAACAAATCCCTGCTGGCCACAAAGGCCTTTGTCAGCTTTACAGACAGGGATGGAAAAAATACAGACATTATTCCTGAATACTCTGTGACATCCGGCATCACCGGGACATTGTGGCCCTCAAAATGCAAATGAGTGAAACACACCGACACCCAAAACATTTTAAATGACAATATGTCGTTTATTTTCTATATTTTCAAGGTTTATTATTTACAAACAAAATAAACAAAAAAAAAAATCAAAAAGATTTTTTGACAAACACTGTTTGTCTGCATATTGTTGTAAGAAAGTTTACATTTATCTTTCTTTCATCCGTATTAAGTTACCAACTGACAGTTCATTTTCTCTAAGCCTTGGATTACATGAATGAGCTGAACAATGACCTTGTGAGTGGAGTTTAAGAGGACCGAGCAGCTCATCATCGCTTCTGCCCCTCTTTCCACTTCGCATATCATCGGTAAACATATGAAACCTGTAGTCTTCAAAACCAAATAAGCATTTGGCTTGTCTTCTTCTCTGGGCATTATCAGTCCTTTTTGCATCTCTTTTTTTTCTCAAACCAACAAAAACAACAAAGAAAAAAAAAAAGAAATATACAAATATATGTGCTGGTTTGTTGAGAGTCTCTATACTGCTAATATGTAAGCTCATTAGTTTGTGTTATACATCATCATTAATGCCCATTCCAGTATGTTAGTTGCGATTGGTATAGTGAAAAAAGCACATAGTTGGGAAGCTCTCCCTCCAAAGGCAAGTATCAAAAACAGCACAAACCAACAGTGCTGCTATCCATCTCGACTGTGTACTAGTTCCTATACACTATGGCATATTCACGATTAAGCGCTCCTCGTTGTAAATAGAACATCTCCCCCTCATTTACAACCTCAAACAGGATCAGGGCAGTGCCGAGTCTTGGAGATATTGCTCCCTTACTAGTTCATTCAACCTCTAACCTAGCTGAAAGAATCTATACCTTTTTTCTTTATTATTAGTAAATCAGAAAGTGCAATTTAAAACAAAGACAATGACTTAGAATGTTTTGCTTTGGCCAGTTTCCTTCCACACATCAATATTCAACCCAAGCATCAGTGGCTAGCTACAAAGAAAGGTATAAAGGTGCTCCAGAATTTGTACAATGTCTCATTGAGCGATATATTACTGCAAGTCTAAAGATTGCACTTTTTTTTTTAAACTGTACACAACCTCATTAAATATTCTATATAGCTTGACTGAGAGTGTTAGAAAATAAAAACCTGCCTCTAGAAGTTCACGTTGCAAGTAAAGTTACCAATTGGATAAACTTGAGACATTTGGCCGTCACCATTGCTTTACTCCTTTCTTGTCTAAAAACACTGAGACATAGAACACATAGAGTATAGTAAGAATGAATGCGCAGTTGTGTGCAGAAGTGGCCCCTCCCCCCGCCCACCCCCACCCGCTCACTGTACGCACCAAGCTCACACTCATAACAAAGGATGGAACATGGCTATAGTTTAGGCACAAATACTTCTGAATGTCCATGTGAAGAGTCAATGCTTCTGTTCACACACAGATAACATCTAGGCAGACAGACAATGAACAAAACATAATCTAACATTACATTAAAACGTCAACATTTTTGAGATAGTATCTTTTTTTTTTTCTTCTTTTTTTTCTTTTTTAAGTATTTGTGACAGCGCATGCTTCCATGACATTGGTGGGTTGACTGTATTGGTACACCATCGACACAATCTGCAGCGAAGGACTCGTCGTCTTTAAAAGAAAATGGTACCTTTCAGGGCTCAGACACTTTGAACTCACTGATATTTTGGTGCCGTGAAAACTGTGACTCCATGTAGATGTTCTGCATAAGCAAAGTATTTGGTCACATCTGTTTCAGTAGACTGCAGGAAGGCCTTGAGCACAATGTGCAGTCTACTGTATATGCAGGGGAAAAGGCCAATTCACCAGAAAGGCTGGCTTATTTTTGTTGAGTTATCAAATCTTTCTTTTAGTTCATGAATATAAAATTCCATAAGTTTTCATTTATTAATTTATTTTAAATAGAATCACAGTATTCTGCCTTGACCTTAGGTCTCTGTCTCAATGTCAGTTTAGAGTATCTAAGCCCACACGATGGATTTACATGAGACAGAAACCTTAATGCAAACCAGCAGATTTCTTGTCTTGCTTGCAGCAGCAGCAGCAGCAGCAAACACAAAAACAACCTCTGAGTGAAAATCTTCTGCTGCACACGAGTGACAGGATACCTGGAATTTAAAGCGAGTATTGGAACTGTTGTGCCAGGCTCTTCAGCTACAGTAATTGTGATATGACAGCGTACAGAACAGCTGAAGGGTGTTGATATTAAAATTTGCTTAGTAAGAAAAAAAAGGCATATTTAATAAATGTGATAAATGCCTGATTTCATAGGCAATACATTTTGTGGAAATCATTCGGCAAGTTGAAAGTACTTTTGGGGAATGAGGTGACAGAAAAATTGATTTTGCTTTCTAAGAGATGACGCCTTAATGAAAAGTATTTGTTGAAGGTAAATATTATATACTGCGTATACAGAAAGAAAGAAAGAAAGAAAGAAAGAAAGAAAGAAAGAAAGAAAGAAAGAAAGAAAGAAAGAAAGAAAGAAAGAAAGAAAGAAAGAAAGAAAAGACAGGGCTATGAATGTCCTTCAATCAGACATTTCTCTGCGTTGCATTAAGGTTTGTTTATCTCTTATGAAACGTATTTGTCACAAAACCTTTGTCGCATATAGATGATATCCAGGTTCCTGATAGAAGTAAGACATTGTTATGATAGAGAATGCACCACACAGTATCTGTAAATACTAGATCTACAAAACTATTTACAGCACACATATAGGTAATCTTTATGTCACAGTCTATTGCATAATGGTGATAATCTTTAGTTTATAAATATTATAAATATACACAGAATTTTTAAGCAACATTACGCAACATCTCAGCCATCTGAAATCAAAATAGAAAAAAAAAAACAATAGCATCCATCCATATCTGTCTCCACACTCCATTTTCCTTAAATAAACAAAGAAAGCAGCATTTGTATTATCTATTCCCTTTGGACCCATAACACTGTCATGGTTTGTATGTGAGCCTCTGTGGGGATATAGCCGCTCAGCGGATTGTATTTTCATTGCAGAGAGCAACATAATACTTAGTTACAGTATATTGTTTTTGATTTCTGAAATGAGGTTTCAGTAAATTGAGATAGTAAATTGTGAGATTGTTTTTATGAGAGTGTGCTTTTTGAGATTATTGGTCAGAGTTGCTTGCATTTGTTGTTCCACAGTGGTGCCTAAAGCTGCTTAATAGGAGAAGATAACGTTTCTCTTCCACAGGTAAGAAAAAAGAAAAAAAGAAAAGAAAGAAAACAAAAACAGTCATCATCTGAATCAACAAAACATCCCAGTTTTAAAAAAACAATCAAAGAAACAAAACAAAACTGAAATGAAATGAAAAGAACAAAATAAAGAAAAACCATCATACATTATATATAATTCTTTATATTTCTCAGAAAGGAAGACTCGTTTATACTACAGCTTTAAATTGCCATTGCCAATATTGTAGTTGGATTTTTACACACGTGATCACATGCACGCACACACACACACGCACACACACAGACACACACACATGGCTGATGGAGGATAAAGCATATTAGTGCTCTGCCATGAATCTGTACATAGTATTTACACCACTGGGCTCCTATATGGCACTGGGCAGGCTGATGTGAAGGTTTACTCTCACATAAAGACGATACAATCAACATGTTACGCTCAAGTACAGGTTAGTATTACAAATGAGGTGTCAGCACTATGGAGGGAGGAGGACCACTTCAATAATCATTAAGAGAATAATAAGGAGAATAATAGACTTTTTGAGCTTCCTAATGCTGCTTTTGTCCCAATAAGATTTCTTTAAAAAAAAATAAAACATCCACAGTATTGGGATAGAGTAAGTCATCAATACATTCAGTCATATCTTCATCATCATCATCATCATCATCATCATATTACACTAGAATAAATGTGCATTTTATAAAGGTGAGCACCACAGCTGAGTGCATGCTGCTTCACAACCCAGAACCTTCCAAGGTGTCTGATGTGGATCTGTACAGGTGGTTCCTCCTTCACAATGGTCCCGGTCCTGCTCCATCCATCCGTCCATCCGTCAGCCGGCGCCTCTGTGGCGTCGCATTATAAAAATGGTGGCTATCATGACTAAGAAATGAAAGACTTTTTTTTCTTCTTCTTCATTTGTTCTCTGCCTCTCAGGGAGGCGACCCTTATTCAACACCACGGAATTGATGTCTGATAAATCTGCCTTTCTTCATGTGAGGTGTGGTCACATGGTCCTACTTCTTCCCTTCACTGTCTGAAAAAGACAATTAGAAAACATGCAGTCAGGACAATTCAGAGGATTCCTATGAAGAAAAAAACCAGTTCTCGGTGAGAAAGAATGAGGTTGGCTTGGGGGCAAGACTGATTGATTCTGCTCTGCGTCTCAGTGCATTTTGGAAAAGCAATCAGAATTAGTAGAAGACAGAGAAGAGAGCATGAACGTAGAGAAAACAGATTGCCATAACCAGTCAAGCTGGAAATCAGACAGATTTTAGCAGGCATTGTGGAGATACCAGATAAAGGTCTGTCACTGTATTTCCCAATATGTTTTTTTTTTTTTTCGGAGAAAAGTTTCTGCTCTGAAGTTGTTGCTCTGAAGTTGTCTGAAGTTGTTGCAACCTCCCCAAGTCTCTGGTGGTTACGTTGCTGGTGTTGTACAAATTATCTTTCACCTCCTCTTGATATTTTGGCAGAACGTAATTTGCATCTTTACATCCTGTTACTTTTGTGATTCTCATTAATATTAAAGAATCTCAAACCATGGACATTGCTTGTAATAGCTAAGCACAAAGCTTAAAGCCACCTTGCTGGATTAATTAAGTTACTGACAAGCTCACCGTGAACACTTATTGACTTGAGGTATATGATGTGGATTGTAAAAAATTGTTATTTTATTTGCTTACACAGTTGAGTCCAAATCGAGTGTCTGTTCAAACATCCAATCCACAATTCGATGAAAATATCCTTCATACAATCACATCTCAGTGGTACGGAGTAGTAATGTTTTAGCCAGAAACTGTATGCACTCACCTCCGTCAAGCAACCACCTGACCCATTACTGTTCACCTGACCCATTACCGTTCACCTGACCCATTACTGTTCACCTGATCCATTACCGTTCACCTGATCCATTACTGTTCACCTGACCCATGACTGTTCACCTGACCCAATACTGTTCACCTGACCCATTATTGTTCACCTGACCCATTACTGTTCACCTGACCCATTACTGTTCACCTGACCCATTACTGTTCACCTGACCCATTACTGTTCACCTGACCCATTACTGTTCACCTGACCCATTATTGTTCACCTGACCCATTACTGTTCACCTGACCCATTACTGTTCACCTGACCCATTACTGTTCACCTGACCCATTACTGTTCACCTGACCCATTATTGTTCACCTGACCCATTACTGTTCACCTGACCCATTATTGTTCACCTGACCCATTACTGTTCACCTGACCCATTACTGTTCACCTGACCCATTACTGTTGACAGTGCAGTTATTCCCCCTAGTGGATTCATTAGTGCATGACACCCACACAGACAGATATACCAAGAAATGGCCATGACATTGCTGCTGCTGTCTTCCATGCCAATGACAGCTGATGATGACGTCACGTTGTGCTTCCGGGTTGCATCAGGGAACCTTCATTGGTACCAGAACTTCCTTCAGTTTATGACTCTTGTATTGGCGCCAGTGTGTCTCTAATTTCCAACAATGTAGAAACTCCAAGGAATATCATCTTGGAAAAAGATCTGCACCATTGTGGGGCCTATTTTTCAAATGACTAATTGTTGTGTGAGGCAGACATTTAAATTGTGAGACGAGGAAATAATTTGTTGTTTATCTGTGGAGAACAGAACCAGCTAATGGAGAACAGAACCAGCCAATGGAGAACAGAACCAGCCAATGGAGAACAGAACCAGCTAATGGAGAACAGAACCAGCTAATGGAGAACAGAACCAGCTAATGGAGAACAGAGCTGCGCCTCCACCGCCAGCATCACGTCTGCTCATCTCACAGCAATTACCCTTTATAGAGGAGTGTATCTTCTGCAACAGTGGAGGTAATCATCACATTATGCTCTTTAACTGCCTGCTAGCTTCCTGCTGCAATATTTCACACTTGAAAACAACGACGCTGATGTACTGCATGAGGAGCTCTGGAAAAGCCTGCGACGCGGCTAACGATCGACTGGAGGATAATTCAGGCAACAAGGTGAGGTAGGAACACAGCCGAATGAGCAGCGAGTCATTCGTCCCGGGAGAGAAAGTTCACACAGTAGATTTATGGACCCAGCAGACGGCCTCCATCACTAAACCATTGCCCAACTTCGTTTTTCATAAAAGCAACTTTCAGCCAAGACATCACACGAGATATAGATGTGGTGGATGAACAGTTTCTTTTCTCCAGTCCCTCACAAGTTTCTAATTTTTCATTTTTGTACTGCAGACATTTTTCTTTTTGGGGACATTTTTCTGTTACTGTCAGTCAAATCCAGCAGCGATGGAGGATGTTCTGCTGCTGGAGCAGGTTTCTGTGGTCATACAGTGACATCAAGTGGTCCATGATGGTATGCACAAGTATATTACGTATAAGTTGCTTCTTAAATAGACCAGGAAAAAAATAGAAAATCCTTCTGTATAAGACAGTGATTGCAATGTGGTTGTTTTCATAAAGTAATCCAAAGAGAACTTTCTGCTAAACCCCGAGTTCTAAAGAACAACAAATCAATAGTTATTTATTGAAATTCATTTGAGAAAATTTTTTTCTGAAGTTCAGTCTGTTAGCAGCTAACTGTTGGCCTCGCTCAAGTTGCAAACAGCTTGTGAACTTTCAGGAAATGTTTCCAAATATAACGTGCTGTTTAAGCCCCCGTCACACTGAAACTGAACTATTGAACCAACCATTAAAAACTGTCCAGCTCTGGATCAAACAATGTGTCGAATGACTCCATCAAATCTCATACGGGGGAAACTATGCAGCTTCTTCACTCAATCAGACAAACGCACCAAGTTGGAGAAGCTGGCGAGTTTAAAACGTACCGGTTGAGGAGTGTCCTGATACCTGCTGACTGGAGACGAGAGACCTGGAGCTCAGACCTTCAAAACAAATATACACAGTGAGAACATCAGTGAAGCAGAACTCACCGCCGAAGGTTCGGCATCGTTTCTCAAAACACAACGGCAATCAGTTTCAGCTCGTCAAAGTAGTTTGTTTTTTTTAATTCAAATATAGAAATACTGTATTTAGGGCGATGAGATGCTGTTAAACCTGTAGAGAACGTGTGTGTGTGTGTGTGTGTGTGTGTGTGTGTGTGTGTACCTTGGTAGAGGTCGTACTGTCCTGACATCAGGTTGTAGCTCATACCAAGGTGTGTGTGATGGTGTGTGTGGAGGTGTCGGGCGAACGACACCTGGTTCCTCTCTCGCTCCGTCTCTCTCTCGCCATCCGGGGAACTTTTTTCACGAGGCTGCAAACACACAGGTGGATTTACACGATGTCTTCTTCTTCCAACACTGCCAGACAAACCAGTCCTGTTTCTCTTTTCCCATTTGTTTTAATTCCCACCTCTGTAACTCCCTGTTTGATATTTTGTTTTGATTACTGTGAAAGCATTTTCAGAGAAAAAAACTGAACAAATATATTTTGTTATCCAAAATTTGAAAGGAACTCTTCCAAATGTTGTTATTAAATTGCATGAATCCAGTCAGACAGAGATTTCCTGAATGACAAAGTTATTTGATGTGATGGTTCAGAGCCAGACGGATGTTGAAGGTTCGCTGCCTCACACACTGTCCACGTCCAAGCTTCACTGAACTCTGCTTTTCATTGTTTTTGTCTGTTGTTCATTTCAAGCTGCTATTTTGCTCACTCTTAACCTTTAACACGACAACGTTTCCACTGGAAAATAATCATTTATGTTTGAGACAAGTTTCACATTTAGCAACAACGTTTTGAAAATGATGTCCAGACGACAATGGCAGGAGCACTGAAAGGTATTGTCAGGTCACGAGTTGGCGTTGTTGGTTTTGTAATACACATACATGCAGCAGAGAACTATATGCTATAAGTAAGTAAGCAAGCTTTATTGATAAAGCGCTCCCCTCAGACAATGGTGACAGAGCACTTCGCAATTTATTTTCCCAATCACTCACACACCAATAGAAGCAGCAGCCATGCAGGGCGCTGTCACTCCACTGGGAGCAGTTTGGGGTTCAGTGTCTTGCCCAAGGACACTTCGGCACATAGGCAGGTAGAGATGGGAATCAAACCTTCAACTCTCCGATTGGGATACCACCACTTTACCAACTGAGCTATGCCGCCATCAAACTACCAAGTCCCAGGAGAATATACACTGGGAACCTTGACACTCTGGAGGCAGCCATACTTGTTATCGTTCATCTACTGAGCATGTGTAGAAGAAGAATTTGCTTTGGCCATAGTGCACATGTGTAAAGCTCAAGTTCTTTTGAAATGTTCCCCTTTGCGAGCCGTTTCCAAAAAGTTACTTTTTCAGTGACCAACACCCAAAATGCAAAAGAAGTTTAGTGTATTTAGTTGGAACGGCTGCGGTGTAAACAGGCCGTCAATCTGCTTCATACTGCACTAAGAGGAGGAGTATGTTTAGACCGGCGTGTCATCATGGCTCCGATCATCTCAGGTCTAATTCACCCGGGGCACTTCCAAAAGTGCAACAGGTCAAAAGGGTCAAAACCAGGTGGGATTCTGCGAGAGCTGGAGGGGAGAGGACACCCTGGACTTCTTATCTTCTCTGGGTGTTTAATGCCAAGGTCTCAGTTTGAGCCCTGAGATGAGACAGGTTGACATGGATGAAGTGGTGGTGGGCTGGACTGCAGTCATGTGTGGAGAGAGGTGACCTCAGCACACTGAAGTTTTCAGAACAGAGTTTCCAGACCATGGGCGACTTTTCAAGAAATCTTTTATTCACTGAAGTTTCCTGAGCAGGATGCCCGGTATTATGGTGTTGGAGGTGAAGCTGTGATCAAAAAATAGTTTATGTCTGATTTCCTGATTTAGCGAAGACAGTAAGTGATTTCAGGATGTAACTCGAGGTTGTGTCAGGGTCAGCTGGGTCAGCACATGTTCTGAACACTTTCCCAGAGGTCTGTCTGGACCAGCTCCCAGCAGCCGCCTCAATTCCTCCACCGCCACAGGGAATCCAGGCTCCCTTTACACTGCAACAATTTCAAGTGAAAATGCAAAGCATTTGTTGCATTTCGGGTGTTCGTTTACAAAACAGTGTTCAGAAAGACTGAAAATGCAACTTTTTGAAAGTGGCTGCCAAGGTGGAAACGCTCAGGTTCCACTGCTGTGTGAAGGGGTGAAAACAAGACTTTTTGGTCTCTGTTCTGAGTAGATTGCAGAAGTGCTGGAACTGCACTTTAGCACCACGGCCAGAGTAATTAGTTCTTCTGCATGTGAGAGAAGCTGGTTTTTCCTCCAGACTGTCATGACTCCCAGTCCATGTTCTCCCGGTACTACGTAGTTTTATTTTGACAATCACTGTAATAACAATCCAACTTGGTGGTCTGTCCACCAGAATGTCCGTTCTTCTGTTGTTAATGTTCAGATCAGATAGTTATCAGCTACTTGTGTTTGTGGTTTCATTATAAAAACAACCATCAGCACCCACTAGTGGCCCAACCTGAAAACTACAACAATTTCAGTGTTCCCGCTGTTGCTGTGTAAACACGAAATGTTCCTGAAACAAAACATGAGAACAATGCATTTTCACTTAAATTTAACTCATGTCGAACCTGACGTTGAAGTATACACAGAAATATTGAGTCTATGGTGCAATGACAAAAACTGTTCCAGCTTGTGTCCTGTTAATTCAGTTCTACTTTCAGCTCTGACTTTTATTTGCTTCTCAAAATAAAATCTTAAGTTGGAACTTTGCTAAACGAAACAATCTGGGCAAGCACACATTGCTTTTTTTTTTTTAAATCAAATTATAGAGTTTAATGACCCATTCTCCCAAAAGTCTGATTACAGCAAAACCAACCAGTGGTGACCACCACTAACATACAGCAGTAGCAACCTTTAAAATGAAATCTAGGAGCAGTTTTTCAGAGAAGAGTTTATGATATATATCTTAATACGAATGTGAATTAACATCTTTGAAACAGAGTGCACAAAGCTGATATGAAACATCTGATTAATGTCTTCAATAGTGAAATGGCAGTAAAGTGAATGTTGGGCATGACAGACACTGGTGGACATTAAAATAAAACCTGCACAGGAAGTCACTTATTGTGGAGGAGGGGATAGCACCGGTACTTCCCACACAACGATCTTATATCTGAAGGAATTGATCAGTCTCTCAGGAAGTGTTATACAGGGACATGCCGTCCATGTTTGATGGTCCAACTTTACCATGTGGTGTCCTCCCTATCTGCCATGACTGAATGAATTGAAGAGACTGCAGTAAAGTCAGGAAGGGGCGAGATTACAGGCAGTAACTCCAGGTGTAGCTTTAGCATCATGTTGTGGAGTGTGTGTGAAGGAGAAGTGGGCGATCTCTCACAGTGGAGGGTTTTCCGTGGTACTGGTGGCTCGGCTGCTGCAGCAGCTCCACGGCTGGGGACGAGGTGGAGTCGCAGCCCTGCTTGCTGCTTACCGCTCCTCCTCTGCTGGGCGGAGTCACCTCCGACTCCTCCCGGCCCGCTGTCTTGCCATAAAGCGGATAATGGAAACCTGAGGAAGGGTGGACGCATGCCTCTGTTACACAACACATTGTGCTCTGGCAGCTGTTATCAAATGTTCTGTTTTCAGATATTCTCTGTCTTCTATAAGCCAAGACATTTTCATGTGACATTTTCAAGTTCATCCTTTTGTGGAACCAAATACCAGGATTACTGTTCAGGATGGCTCATGTCCCCATTAACCATTTTCAGAGATACACTGCTAAAGGTTTACATTGCTAGGAGACGTATATAATTTTTAATGCTCACCCAAGCATTCATACCTCTGTGTTACATGAGCAACATAAATTATGATCAAATAAGTCAAAGCTACAAGGCTTCATGGTTCCACAGCCAAGGGTATATCTGAATAGGAAGACACCTAAATGCAAGAGTACATGTTCAAAAAGTAAGACATATTGAAAGAGGGACTTCAAAAAAATTAGCTGATTTTTGTCGTGTCTCTCTGCTTTGCTATGTTTACTGGCTACTCCACATTTAGTGGTGTCAGCCAGGTAACTACTCCCAGCACAGAAACAGCGAAATTTTACCTTGAATTGAAATCCTATCTCAGGTTCTTACCTGGATAATTGTGGACCAGGGTGGGGGAGACCCCTCTGTAGGAGCCCCCGCTGCTCTCACACATGGCTAGGTAAGGTGGATAGGAGGACTGCTGGTACTGGATGTACGGCTGCTGGGGGGTCATTGGAGGGGAAACTGCTGCCCGGGCACTTTGGGACTCCTCCGACAGCCCTCCCATCGGCTCCTGGCCCTGCTCCTCCAGCCCCTCCAGCCTGTCTGAATCCTTGGCTTCGATGGTGAGAGGGAGGTTTGCGGACGGTCCGTGAAGCCTGGATTTTTTAGCATTGGAGCCTCCTCTTTCTCCTCCTGAGGTCATCTTGGTCCCAGCAGGCTCCATGGTAGTTCCCCATTCTTTTCCACTGTCTGTTTCGCCCTCCTCAGCGTCTTCCTCGTGTTGCCTTTGCAGCTCTGAGTATTTATTCTGAGCGAGGCGGTGAGCCCAGGCCAGGCCGTCTGAGGGCTAGATCGATGGGGACAAGTGTTGGTGCGAGTTGCAGTGTTTCCCCTATAATTCTTTCTTAACAGTGGTGGGTGGGAGTCATTTTGTGGTCAGTGCAACTTCACTCCATGTCTTTGTCCCACTTCAGGCCTTTTTAAAGAAATAGGCTTTACCACTTTGTCTGTTTAGCTTAAGACAGCAATTCACTTATGACTTTTATTTGCACATTTGTTCATTTTAGGAGGGGTCGAAGAATTTCTTGCTGTGGCGGCCCACCGCTGCTGAATGACTATAGAGGAAACACTGTGCAGAACAGAGCCATAGACAGACCCTCTATCACCGGCTCTGGTTGTGACGTTGATGAAGGATGATGACATTTCAACAGCAGGCGGCCATTCAGAAGTGAGATGTGAGGTGTGTGGTGTTCCTCTTAATGACATGAATCAACACATATCTCACACATCAAGTGCATAATTTAGACCTATCTGAAGGAAAGAAAAAACCTGCCCTTCCCCAACATGGCTCTCAGTTAATCCATATAGTTTTTTTTTTTTTGTTTTTTTAAACATGACCCGACATGGCTAGAATTTGTGGTTAACTGCATCATAAGGTGACATGAGTAAAAATCTGTACAAGCTTTTTATTTATTTTTTTTTAAAGCAACTCATATCAAAACACTTACGTAGGAGAGAGGTTTTTTGTTTGTGTATAGCTAAAGTTGCAAATGACAAATTTTACTACATTATTTCTCTGTCCAAACTAAAACATTTGCATCCATTAAATCGGACCACATGATTGTGATTTCATCTGTGTGTGATTGATCTCTTTGTGACACTCAACAGCAGTCATTAAAGCACACCAACAACACCATCAGCAGGCGGCGGCAGGTTATAGACAGAGGGAGAAACTTACACTGGAAAAGGAAACATTTGAGTCCAGATCTGTCTGACTGTTTGGGTTGTGGAGTGAAGAAGATGAGGAAGAGGAGGGTGACTTGATGCCATCGCAGTCTTTCATCGAGAGCTGGTGTTGCTCCACCATGGCTCCATGCACCCCCTTTACAGGCAGACTCTGTCCCCTTTCCCCTCTCTCACTCATCTCCACGTAGGACAGGACGGGTTTGGGGCAACAGCCTTTAGCACCGTCTGGACCTTTACCGATAATGGGACCACCAGCTGAACACCCAACCATGTGTTTAATATCCTCACTGTCTCTTACCCCTTGCCCCCTTTGCTTGGCACTGGGGGTTTGGTCACAGCACTTTGAACCCAGTAACAGTTTCTGGTCCATGTACAGTCCTCTGGAGTACTGACCATAGTACAGCGATTGAGCCAAAGCTGTCTGAGTCTGACTCATAGCCAGCTGGAGCTGAGACTGAGGTGGACCGTCACCTTTCTTAGAATCTGGAAACTCTTGGGATAAGGTTTTGTCTTCCTCTTTCATGTCTTCTTTTCTGTCTTTTGCTTTGGACTCATTGGCAGAACCTTTGTGGAAACCAGCACTGTTGCTGTTCTGCCTCTCTGACTGCATGTACCCTTGTAGGTAGTAGGGCTCGTAGGAGTGGTAATATGGGGACTGGGGGTCTTTTGATGATGGGGTAGATGCGGTTGGTGGGGTTTTACCAGAGTTACCATGGGTACTGTTGGAGCTCACCTCGGAAGAACTTGATGAACCAGACTTGGATCTGAGCCCTTCTGACCGACATTCTGATGAGCCACCGTCATCGCCGGCATCTGAGATGTCGGAGTAAGCGGGACTGTTGTTCTTGCTACTGCTGTCTGTTGATGTCAGACAACTTCCTCCGGCATCAAGCCTTGATGAACTACCGATGGAGGGACTGGGGGCATTGTCGGTGAAGGTATAGACCTTGTCGGCCTCTGCACGGATACTGGCCATCCTGCTTTCCTGGGTTTCAGTGAGTCCGTTCATTACATCCTGCTTACTGAGGTGCTCTTTAAGAAGGCTTCCAGGAATTTCCTTGACCTTAGATCCACTACCACTATCTTCCATTTTTATTCCACTACTGTCACCATTGGATGTCCTCATTGGTGCTTCTTTGTTGTGTTTGTCCTTAAGTCTCCGCTTTTCCTTTTTCCTGGTGTCTTTGCCACAAGCGACGAGGGTGGCCTTCACCAGACTGGGCTCCACAACAATACTCAGCTTTGGTTTGATGGGTTTCAGAGAAAGATTTTTACTTGTGAGGCCTACAGCTGCCATAGGAGATGGCTGCTGTGAGCTGACAGAATCTGTCGTACTGCCGGGATATGTTGTGTTGGGTATGGCAATCAGCTTGGGTGGAGCAGGGGCTGGAGCAATTGGTCTGTTGGTTCGCAACTTCGACAACTTCTCTACCTTCCCATTAGCTTTCCTGCCCTTGTCACATGTACTTCCTTTCTTCTCGATCAAACCTTCAGCTTCCAGTTTGGGCATTTCAACTGAGGAGTTCCTGTCTGGGACCATGCAGTTCTCCAGAACCACAGTCATGTTGGAAATGATGGGCAAATTGCTCAGGTCATCAATCAGACCATCTTTAAGCAATGAGCTTCTTCTGGTTTTGGAGTTGACTGTAGGACTGTGGTCAGTACTGAGGAGGAGTCTTCTGTTCCCCACTGTTGTCACTTTGTACAGAGGAGCAGGTTTCTTACATAAGCTATTGGCATTAGTGTTGTTGTTTGTCTCTGAGAGGTCGTACGTCAAATTATTCATAGTTTCCTCACAGTCCGATAGTCGATCCTCACTCTCACCATCCTTCAAGGGTTCCATCTCAGGCTTCCTCTGTTCTTCAGCATCCAGATGTGCATGTGTCTGATGGTAGCGCAGGCCGTTGATGTGCTTGTAGCGTTTAGTGCAGTTTGGGTGGGGGCAGTCAATGAGGATGGGTGGGGGAGGTGGTGGGGAGGCACAGCCCCCACCTGGATCCATGAACGAAGGGTCGGATTTGCCCTGAGGCGTTGACGGGGCACTTCGAGACTTTGCTCGAATCCTCTTCCCATTTCCATTCTTTATTTCATCTGAGGAGACCATGCTGAGGTCCAAGTCAGCTGGGGGTTTGTTCTTTCGTTTCCCAGAGGAGAGAGAGTTGGCAGGTTTCACCTCCTCCACAGTAAAAAAAGATGGAGGTGCTCTGCAGTTGCTGTTGATGAGATTCAGGCTGCCTCTCCTGCCCTTGGTGTGAATGGCTGCCGCCGTTCCCGCTACGCCACCCCCTCGGCTTCTGTGCTGCGACAAACCCCTGACCTTGGAGGCAGTGGCTGGCTCCACACACGGTCGCTCGGCCATGGCAATTCGCAATCGCTTTCCTCGGCCGCGACCACCTGGCAGTTCAGGGTCACTGGAGGGTGATTCACAGAACCTGCACAGAGGACGAGAATAATAACCATCTTGAAATGGAACTCTTCACAGAGAGGTCTTAGTGATTGAAGTTTGGATATATTTGTTTACACACTAAATTGATGAAGAAAATAGTGATGCTTTCGTTGTATTCAATCAATCCTAGGAAGAGTTGTTACCCCTCAGTCTTCTTAGTTGTACAAACTTTAATCATAATTTATATTTTCACTCTGATCCTCTACAGTGTTAGTGCAATGTTTTTCTCAGTTTACTGATGACAGATTTGAGAACAGCTCAGCATGCCATCATACGGTGCAAGGTTGCACCGATCAACGCCCTTTGGGGAGCTTTCTAGTTTCAGTCGATACACCTGCAGCATGTAGCTACGTTTTTCTCATTTGTGTGTGACTGGGTGTGTTGCTTTCCTTTTCTACTGTGCAGTGAATTAATTAGCTCACAGGTTAATCCAGGTCACTTTTTCAATGTTTATAGCTAAAATATTACCTTTAAAGGTACAATGCATAATCCTCCAAACTGAACTCGTTTTGGTTAAGCGTTAAACAACTGAAAGATGACGGATTCCTCCTGGATCATGTTCACCACATCACCCACATATCAAGCATCAAGAATTGTTTTTTTATTCTTACTCTGGACAAAGCCTCCTGTTTTTTACAACATAAAAACCCTCATGTTGTATTCACCACTCGTTCCTTCTACTTTGAAGTTGTTTCCTGCTGTTAACCCCAGTGCGTTGCATCTTAATCCAGGAGAAGTGTTTCCACACGCATATTGTTTCTGTTTCACAAAGTTAAAATCTCTACGTGAGAAGCGAGACCCTGAACTTTGTTTGTGTCTTTGTCTTTTAATGTTTTCATTATGACACTTCATCATGTGATGAGTTCATGTAAAACCCTCAGTGAAGGACTGGTGACCTTGGGAAGCCCGTTTTGGATATTAAACAGCTTATCAAGAGAACAAACAGCAGAGCAAGTTGAAACTCGACTTCCTTGTCCCCCTCTGTGATTTTACATGATAAGATGATATCTCACAATTCCTGTGATGTTTGTAATTACTTTTTTCCCTTGGCAGCATGTCCCTGAATGTCACTGCAGCTGCTCCGGCATGCAACTGGAACTGGATTTATATATTCAACGTTTCAGAGATTATCTAGAGTTGTGGTGAATCCACCCATCCTTCTAAAAACATTTTGTTGTTTTCATGTCATGACATTAAATTTGCTTCTCTTAAAAGTGCTAAATGTTATTGACTCATTAACATTGAACATCAAAATTCTGTGTTTTTCCAGGCAATCCTGTTCTGTGGGACGTTTGCACTGGTTTCTGAAGATATGACAACCCCTTTCAAGCATCTTCATTTAAGAAACTGAAGAAGAAACAAGCTGCTTTTTGTGTACTTGAGATGGTCAATCTGCAGATTTCTTATCATGCTCTTACAAACTTTTGAGTCAGATTTGGTCAATATGGAGAGACAGGGCATCAAATTGGGAGCATTTTTTAATTTTTATTCCTCTCAATTATGGACTAAAACAGCTTCAGGCTTCACTGTATGACGATCACAGTCACAAGAGTCCAAGTGGAAAATGCAATTTAGTTCATCGTTTGTGAGATTTAGCTTTAATTGCCATGACAACAGTCATTTACATACAGTCGGAATAATTGAGAGGCTGAATAAGGAGGGACGGACACACTCAGCTTTCACTGAAAGCTCTCATTGATGGAAAGTGAAGAGCATTTCTTTCTTTCCTTTGTTTTTTGTTTTTTTAATAAAGCAAATTGTGAAACTTCAATCGACGGCCTCAGAGCTCATTTTGCCTTTTTATCATCTTTATCAACACCAAGTGGTCCGTTCATTTCTTCAAATAATCAATCAACAGCGCAGAAAGACACAAAGAGGATCAGAATAATGCGGTTGACAGTGAGATTAAAAAAGCAGCAAATTCCACAAACATGTTCACACAACTGATTTTAAATATCACAAATCACTTTTAAGTTCTGATGTGTATGAAGACATTTACAGACACACAAGACATGACTAAATTCGTTCTGGCTGAAGTTATTGTTTTTTTTTTTTTTTAATAAGAACAATAAAAATCTCTTTAAAGAATTCTTCCAATTCTTCCAGAATTGAAACGCATATAGAAATAAGAACATTTAACACAAAGCTGCAGTTTACTGTTGGGACACCTTTAAAATCCACGACAGTATGAATAAAGTTTTCAGTGTAAATTTTCATTATGCATAGAAAACAATTATTGTTGAGGAATTTGGGGGGGATTGTTTTGTTCAGAGACACTTTGACATCTAGACAAGGAGAGATTGTAAAACCACCAACTTCACCACACAAGAATAACCTGGTTAGATTGACAGGTGGACCTTATGTAAAGCTTCTTTATTTCTGCTCTTTGTTCCTGAAGTGGATCTAAAAAAAACTCTCAGAGAACTCTGAGTCTCGTCAATGCTCTGGTTCATCCACTGAAGGGATGAAAGTCTAATTTCAGTGCTCTCTTACGTTCCCACCCACTTCGCTTTCTCCCATCAAAATGTCTGTGGCGCCATCAGTTGACTGAGATCAGATTGATTGACAGGTTGTTATTGGGACTTTTTGTATTCCACACTAGCAAAATCTATCCAGACAGAGCAGCTAACAGCAATGAAGAGCTGGATTTGAAGGTAGAGGGACAAACAAAACCAGGAGCTGCAAATTAGAAGAGTCATTTAACATTTTCTCATCACAGGTTGATCATTTGTACTGAATCATACAAAATACATTTCGCTAAACAAAAGGCCAGAAAAACAGCAGAAACAGTTAAAGAACTAGAAACAACTACAGATGTCACACCTCCCCCCAAAAAGAAGCACTTTTGCTGTGAGTGACAAGAAGATAGTTATCCTGTAGAGACCCAACAAAAATCCGTGCTTTGATCAGTAACTGATTTGTTTTGTTTACAGCTCTTTTATGTTCTCTGATCCAAAACAGTTTCCTATCACAAAGTGATAGCATGGTAAATGAACCTTTTCACAGACGTTGGCAAACTACTGAATGATCCTGGTTTTCAGTTACAGGACTTTTGTTTTTCGGTGCAGTCACTGACTTCCTGCTGCAGGAAAGACAGACAAAGCTGGAGGTACCTTGGAGGAGCCCAGTCGTGCTTGGTGCAGTCTAACAGAGTTCCCACGTACGTCCTCTTCCTCCATGTCACATTCACCACCAGCACTCCTGCAAACAGACATAGATTCACATCAGTCAGAACACTCAATTCAATACAGTGACTTTAACACAGGAGACGGACTGAAAGCTGTGGATTAATGTTTTTAACTTTAAAATAGAAGAAACCACTTGAGAAAAAAACATTTCCACACAAAACTAGTGCAGGTAGTGTATTTCCAATACTTTCAGTAAGTCATATTTGTGTTCCTTTTATAGTAAATAATGCGTTAGCAGAAGCATGATGGTACACGACAGCTTGTATTTGAACTTCTACAGAAATTCCTTCAGAATCGTTTCCTATTTAAACGCTTTTCAAGACGAAGAAAACTTAGAAACAGGGAAATGTATGTAAAACAAAAGAGATGCAAACACATAAATTGCATCCTTCTTTGTACATTTATCCATTAGAATAAAATATTCTGTACAATCCAGGACACCTGAAATTCCATATTCATGAAGGCAAACTCACTAAAGCCAGTGTATTTCTTTTCTTTTGCACCCCAAACCACAGTTTCAATAGATCAGCTTCCACTTCCAGAGCACTTTGAATGATTTGGATGATCAATTGGATGACTGATTGACTGATCATACTTATCACACAGTTAATGTGTCACAACAAGTTAAAGAGGTGTTCAGCCCCTGTTAGTACATCAGGAGCACTGACGAAGTCAGGCCGGAGACAAAGCAGCGACGGAGTCGTTCCTGGAAGCTTCAGACCCACATGAAGCCGTAATGGTGAAAGCAACATTCAAGTCTGGAGTTGGTTTGAATCACATCATCACACTCCTACTAACTCTGATACTAACCCATGAGTCTAAACATCCCACAGGATTAGAGAAATACATCAAAATCAAAGGGGAAGAAGAAGAGCCAGTCCTTATATATTATTTTTAAATCCTCAACTTCACATCTAGTCTGAAATCAGACTCAAGTTCTGACATCAGTTTCTCCTGCTTGTGAACTGAATCTCCGAGTGGTTGCTGATTGCTAGACTGGCTTCTTTTACTTGACAGCTTTTTAAAAAGTTTTGTTCCGATATGTAGGAATGCAGATGTGCTCAAAAGGTTGAAACAAACTCCAGAAGATGCTTGGTGAGTGTTTTACATATCCCCGGGGTCTGCTCCGGTTGAGCTCTTCTCTTTTTCTTGGTAAAGAAAACCCCTTTGGGCGACATGTGACAGATGAAGATGTTTTATGCACAAAGTTTGGGGGTTTGGTTTTTGGAAATTCTGGAAAACCCTGTGGCTTAATGCACCAAATTTAAATAATAAAAACAAAAATGTGTGTGTATATGTGTGTGTGTGTGTGTACATGCGCACGAGCGTGTGTGCGTGCGTGCGTCTGTTTTTTAGTAACTCGACACATATACACAAGCCTCACTTATAGTAATTTATACAAAAGCCCAAAAAGACATGTCTCAAGCATATTTCCACTGAGAGTCACGAGCTCTTCAGTGCAGAAGAATCACAAACGAACAACGAGCTAGCCGGTTCACCAGCTGCTTAATTTGGAAATGTCTCTTTCTTCTCTTCCTGTCCTATCTCTTGTTATTTCACCCAACCGGTCAAGACGGACGGCCGCCCTTCCAGAGTCTTGGGTCCGTCCCACGGTTTCTTCCTGAATTTGGAGTTTTTGACAATTTTCTCCCCATGAGAGAGTTTTTCCTGGCCACTGTGGCAATTTGCCTCTGCTGTGGAGGTTTAGTTGGGTTCTGTATCTTCTCTTGTGTTAAAGCACTTTGAAATGTCTGCTGATATGACAAAGCACTTTACAAATAAAAGTTGATTGATTGATTGATTGAAATGTAGGTAATACCAGCAGTTTGGAAGAAAGCAGGTGACTGTGCTCAACCCACTTAAGGCCTGTTTTCACCGCACATAAAGTGCAGGACCGGAGTGGTCTGGTCCCGTATGGTCCAGTTTTCCACGACAAGAATTCTTCCTGTTACTGGAAACAACCGCTCCAGACCCGGAAGCTTCTTGCTACAACAACGTTGAGGTTCTGGGACACTGGAACGGGTCTGATGTGGCCGAGCCGTCTGCTGATTGGTCAGTGATTTATGTCACGTCTCAATATTTTAACATGTCGGCTCTGTTGTTAACACCTGCAACCTGGTGTTGGTTCTGAGAGACTGAACGCCGGCCGGCCACGTCCACACAGGGTGCACCGGAGGTGCCGGGAGACTGGAGCTGCTCTGAGCCTCGCTGTAGGTCCTCGTATCCCATCCCCTGTCTCGGCCCAAATGCTGAAGATCCGGACCGGCGCCGACAGTCTCCGCGGCCGGCCGGCATTCAGTCTCTCAGAACCAACATGGGAGCTGCAACTGCAGCTCTGTGGCTGCAAAGAAAAAGTGAACCAAACAACTAATGCAAAGCGGAGGATGTAAACAACAACAACAGAGGATTCATAAGGTCCAGATCTGCCGCTCTGTCACATATCTGCTCTAAGCCCCGCCTACATTTTAATCTTCCCCCTTGC
>OMNM01008363.1:60516-70862 GCA_900302745.1 Parablennius parvicornis
GCTGCTGAGTGACAACTAACAGCTTAAAATGTCACCCAGAATAAGAAGCAGGCTACACAGTTTTTTTTTTCTTCTACTTTTCCAAGTATCCATCAATGGGAGGCCTGGCCTGGAGGCCAGGACTCTTTTGTAATTGTAATGTTTCTTCTTTCTTATTATTCCGCCGCATCATTGGACTCAAATTTGATACCCTAAACACGCTCAACAACTCACCAAATTTGGCACGCTCATCAGGTCTGGTGAAAATTTTAAGAAAATGTAAAAATTACCTCCAGAGTGGCAAAATGTTCTGTCTAGCGCCACCTAGATGCACTAAAATAGCCACCATGGCCCATAAACTGTAAACCCGAACAAGCTCACAGAACTCAAAACTTTTTGTGTAACACAAGAATATTTAAGTGTGTTGTTAAATGTTTTAAGTTAATATAAAATAAATTATTCAAATATTATCTTTAAAGAAATAGTAATCCACAGCTCATAGTTTGCGAGAAATATACTCAAAAATGTGTATAGTCCACAGCTCCTTCTGTGTCTGTGAAGTCTGGACTATCTGCTGACTGCAAAATACAAAGAATAAAACAACAAGTTTTGCCACTCAAGGATACAAATCATGCTAATGGTGTCCAGACATGATTTATTTCAATATAAGCCTAAACCACTTAAGCCCTGTTTTGCACTTCTGGCAAAAAAAAAAAATTGGCACATACACAATCTAAAATGTGTGTAAAATTTTGAATTAGGGAAAATGATTATGCCAACTGGTCAACAGTGCAAAGATAATTTGATTAGATTTTTGGCAGCAGATAGACTTAAACGTTTTTGAATAATTCAAAGTGAAAAGTTCCAGTCTTTTTTTTTAGTTAAATTACTACAAAATTTACATAACGAGCCTGTTAGATTCTGACTGATATGCTGACAATAGCACTCTCTGGAGTCCAACAACTGTACACAATATGTGCACAAAGAAGATTTAATAATGTAAAGATTTTAAAATGCATACTAATACAATGAAAAGTAAATATTTTCAAATCTATTAAAAACATTCAATTAGAACACATGATTGTTAACATGATGATGTTTATTTTGAAAGATGAGCAATTTACTTATTAAGAAGTGAACTCTTGCAGAATTTTAAATGTATGTCCTAAATGAGCAAAAATTGCAAATCGAGAAGCAAAGAATCAGAGGTGGTGTCTATAGACCTGCTAATTTTGCTGTTGATGTTTGTTTAAAAAAAAAAAAAAAAAAGGATTAATGACAAACTGTTTTTCTGGAGAACCCCTGGAACCACACAGTTGAAAGAAAAAACATTTATAGAAAAAGCCACTTGCAACGACTGTGGAAACCCTTGCATGCACCACTAATAAAATAAATCATTAATTGTGCTATTCATAAATATCCTATCTGTAATTGTTGAAAGACTTTGGAGATGATCTCTCAAACACACACTTGAGCCTGCAAAGAAATACAGACACAGGCCAGGTTAGCATAATCTGTTCAACGTTAACAGACACATGGTGGGTTTTCTATGGTGGTTAATCTTCTGTGCGTCTCTACGCTTATTGAAATAAGTATACTCACAGCATACCCGTGAATAACCTGCTGCCAAGAAACTACCGCGACTGTTACATTAACGGGTAAAGATGCATTATTGGAAGCGTAGTTCAACTAGGAAATCCACAGATAATTTGCAATTATTCAATTTCACACCAGTTTCAATGTTAAGTTCGTACATGCAACGCCACCGAAGTGTTTTATATCTGACGATACAATGTTCCTTCGTTGTAACATGAAGTAACCTACAATGTTACTGCGTTGTAACATGAAGTAACCTACATTGTCACATTCAGCAACTTCCAACCTAAACCTTACTAAATATCTTACAACAAATCTTCAGTGCACACGTTGTACTAAAGCGTTCCAAACTGCCAAATAATATAAATCTCTGCTTTTTAATAAAATAATTGAAGTTAAATTCAAAAGATTACATGAAAAGTTTTAACGGCGGTACTTTCCAAATGGGCAAATGACAAGACGGCACTGATAAAGACGAGGGGAATGATGAGACTGATGAAAAAAACTGAGGTGCTGGAGTTGTTTTGAAGGGGGCGGATAAAAGTGTTCTTTGCAGCAAACAAAATCTCTTTCTCCACACCGTTGGCTTCAGGACCAACTCCGAGTCCACTGCATTGAGAAAATTCAAGATGGTTGACTGAGGTTTACCGAAGGAGAGATTAGTCTCGCCCACCAGAACGCCGTGACGTCGATGAGGTCTTAACACACCTGCATGGTTACTAAAATCTGAGTGGTCAAGACAAATTAGCTTTAAAATATTGAGCCCTATTCCCCTAAAGTAGCAAAAGTCTCAACAGAGCTCAATATTTTATAGCTCGGTCAGCTGCTTACCGACATTTGACTGCTCCGCCGTTATTAATGATGACCTAGTACCACTGTCTGGGTTTACAGTGTGTCTTGGAGAGATCAAACCAAAACTCAGTTGTCTCATCAAGACCAAAATAATCAAGTGTTGATACCCCTGACCTAAATCCATCAGGAAGTCCACAATTTGCCTTTCAAAAAAGATTTTCACCCAATAACGGCCCTCGTGCAAACGCTATCTCCTCTGAGAACAAATATTTTATCGTCTTCAAGACACAATTGAATGACAGAGGAGATGCTTTTGCTCAAACCTCAAAACTTAAAACTTAAACAAACACAACCTAAAAGGTCCTGACACACACACAGAACCTAAAGGGTCTTAAACTAAAGGGTGCTGACACACAACCTGCATGATCCTGACAGACACACAACCTGCATGATCTTGACAGACACACAACCTACGTGGTCCTGACACACAACCTATGTGGTCTTGACACACACACAACCTACGTAGTTTTGACACATGACCTACGGTGTCCTGACATTAAACCGACATTGTCCTGAAACACAACCTACATGGTACTCACAGACACACACACACAACCTATATGGTCATGAAACACAACACACATTTATCTGACACACAGCTGACGTGTTCCTGACACTAAAATTTCATGGTCTTGACACACACACAAACTACGTAGTTCTGAGACAAGAACTAAATGCTCCTAAAAAACAACCTAAATGGTCCTGACACATAACCTACCTGTACTACACACACACACACACACACAACCTATGTGATCCTCACACACAGTCTACATGGTCCTGACACACATAACCTTTGTGGTCAGTCTTAATACATTTTCCTACTAACACATACACAAGGCGGATCCCTGAAAGCAGCCCTCTGAGGCTGAAATCTGCAGTCCACAGATTCTGCCAGAGCAGCTAAAGGAGAAACAGAATCACTGCAGGATCATTCAAATTTGTTATAATTCACCACTTGAAGGAGCAGACAGAGGAAGTCTTTTTCTCAGCAGAGACACTGATCAGAGACAGATTATAGATTATATAATTATAGTCTGCAGGAATCTAAATGTTCAGCACTCTGAAATCATCTCAAATGTGTTTCCTTCAAACTTCTTCTGATTTGTGAAGTTTCGCCAGACATATTACTCTAATTATATAGTTTTCATGCTACGAGGATGGTACTCAGAAAGTGAATTTCACCTTCAGAGTCAACAGTTGAAACACTGTAGTAAAGTTATTTACTCCAGACTGAAGCAGACACAGAAACACTGGATCATCTGTGTGACCTGAATCCTTCATGTGCCAACATTACCTGTCTGGACAGCATTGCTGGAGGAAGAAGTGGTTGTTTTTGCATCGTTGATCAGGCAAAATGATGTATGGAGCCCATTACAGCGCTGAGAGGAGCGAGGCCTGGGTTCAAGATAGGTTTTTCAAAAGGATGCAGATCTGTGTCAGAGGAAAGTTGACAAAGTGAAAACTAGAGCACAAGACTGATGTCAAGAACCTGGGTGTTATTTTTGATCCAGATCTGTCCTTTAACTCCCATGTTGAGCATGTCTCTAGGACAGCCTTCTTCCTTTCAAGGAACATTGCAAAAATGAGAAACTTTTGTCTTTTAAAGATGCAGAAAAAATGATTCATGCCTTCGTCACCTCAAGATTAGATTATTGTAACTCCCTATTGTCAGGATGTCTAAACTCCTCTGTTAGGATCCTCCAGCTAGTTCAGAATGCTGCTGCACGTTTACTAACTAGAACTGGAAGGAGAGAGCACATCTCTCCAGTGCTGGCAACCTTACATTGGCTTCCAATTAAATCCAGAATACAGTTTAAGATCCTCTTGATCACCTATAAAACTCTTCATCAACAGGGTCCGTCCTACATTAATGAACTCCTAGAAGTGTACCACCCTCCGCGAGCTCTTCGCTCTGAGGATGCAGGACTGCTGGTAACCCGTCAAGTCCATAAGAGTAGAACAGGAGGCAGAAGTTTCAGCTATATGGCTCCTTTACTGTGGAACCACCTTCCAGCCTCAGTCCGAGGTGCACAAAACATTAGCTTATTCAAGAGTAGACTAAAAACATTCCTCTTCGACAAAGCTTATTCAAGAGTAGACTAAAAACCTTTATTTTCGACAAAGCTTATTCAAGAGTAGACTAAAAACCTTTATTTTCGACAAAGCTTATAATAAAACTTTTATATAGGGAAATGAATAAACAAATTAACAAAAATATGACCACTAAGTTAAGTTGCCATAGGCCTAGATTGCTGGGGGTTTTCACTCTCCCGTTAAAGGGAGTTTTAATCTACATTTGGAGCTTCTTTTCCTCTTTCTCTCTTTGGTATCTTACTGTACCTGCAAGATGCTGCTACCGTCTATGTTTTTCTCCAACAGGTGGGGAGCAAGACCAGAGGAGAAGAATCCAGAAACTACGGACTCGGGCCATGACGATCCTGGAAACAAGACCCCACCCGAGGACCGCGATCCAACCCCAGGATCGTGAACACACCTCGGAAGCGTGACCCCACCTGAGAACTATGGCCCTACACTTCAGAATGAACTCTACTGAGCATTGTCAGAGTCTCATGTTGACTCTATTGACCTGTCTGCCACTCTCTATGTCTCTCTCTCTCTTTTCTCTTTCTTCTCTTCCTGTCCTATATCTTGTTATTTCACCCAACAGGTCAAGACGGACGGCCGCCCTTCCAGAGTCTTGGGTCCGTCCCACGGTTTCTTCCAGAATTAGGAGTTTTTGACAATTTTCTCCCATGAGGGAGTTTTTCCTGGCCACTGTGGCAATTTGCTTCTGCTTTGGAGGGGTTCAGTTGGGTTCTGTGTCTTCTCTTGTGTTAAAGCACTTTGGAATGTCTGCTAATATGATTAAGCGCTTTACAAATAAAAGTTGATTGATTGATTGATTGATTGATAAGATCGGACAATAGGACACATTTAAAAAAAAGATTTGCAGGCCGTAGAAGCCATGCTAGGGTTGAGAAACAAGTTCGGTTCCGTCTATTATCCACAATCACAAGATAAGGTCGAACGAATGAACCGCACTCTGAAAACCAAAATGGCCAAGGTATGTAAAGACACTGGTTTGTCATGGTTCAAAGCACTTCCTATGGCATTAATGTCTGTCCGCTGTGTACTAAACTCTCAGACAGATTTCACTCTATACGAACTGGACACGGGACGACCATTCCCCCGACCCGCCACCACACTGCCAGCGTGGACAGCAGAAGGTAAACTCGCCCACCAACAATATTATAAACTTGTACAGTGTATGCATTCCAGATTCGCAAGACAGACTGCAGGAGCCAACTCAGACACCAAGGGTGCAACCCCCGGAGCTGAAGTGACCACTTACGTGTTCCTAAAGGTCTTGAAGAGAAAGTGGTCTGAACTCAGGTGGACAGGGTTGTTCAAGGTGACAGAGAGGACGTCACACACTGTTAGTCTTTCCAGAAAGGGGGATACCTGGTTCCACGTCTCCCAGTGCACTCCCGCCAGGACTGACAGCTCGGCAGAGGACTCGGAACCCCAACCTGGTCATCAAGGCGAAAAGCAGAGCTGACTCACAACGGGGTAGATTAATCCCTGAGCAGCTCTTGACCACCGGGTAGTCTAACCCGGTTGGTTGAAGTTGACAACCTCCCAAGCAACAGGGAAAAGGTGCAAGACCTCACCTCTTAGCTCCAGACGGTGACATCGTTATGAGAGTGAGAAGAAGAGCTCCTCTCCAACACGTGGCGTGCCAAGCCACCCCCAAAAGACACACCCACACACACACACACACACACACACACACACGCGCGCGCACACACACACACACACACTCACAATAATGATCAAAGTATTTACTGCTTGCAAATCTAATTCATGCACTTTTTCTGTGAGGTACTGCCCGGTTTTACTTTTACATTGAATTATGAAGCTACGGTGTATTGGTTATGCCAATCTCTCAGGTTAGCTAACTCTCTCCTATTCACTTCATATAGACATCACGTAGACTTATGGGACTCCACACAAATGCAGGGTAAATGTTGGGAACAGTTTGTTGTCACCCCAGTCTCCGACTTCATTAACGTCACGTACACAGTCATCGTTGGTCCTTTGGTGTTAACCTCGGGAATAGACCACCTTCCCTTTCCCCTAGAAATTCTGTGAGGTGCTGGTCGAATTGGACCCAGGTTCAGCTGAGAACTGATACATTGTATTGTGACTGCCCTTCCTATGGTCCTTAAGAGGCGGGGAACGTTAGAGTGGGCAGATTACTGAAAGGCATAGATCAGAAATAGGTACTGGTATATTCCCAGGCACCTAAAACCCAGAAGCCACAGACAAAGAAGGCATAGATAATGGATCACACGATGCGCCTAAACATGCAAGGGTATCGATCCTTGCAGCCTTGCCACTTTGTAACCCCTAGAAGCATGTTTTGCGTGGCCGGATTGATAACCCTTGTCGTGGTCATCCCTCTGATGATGTGGTACATGAACATCTCTCTACGACCTCTCTCGTAGCTCTACAGGTCCACATTGCAGTGGACATGCTGCTGGCGGAAAAAGGAGGCATTTGCTCTCTGTTTGGAGACCAGTGTTGTACTTTCATTCCTAACAACATTGCACCAGATGGTAAGCTTACCAAGACATTACAGAAGTTGAGAGCCCTCTCAGATGAGATGAAATCTCACTCTGGAGTCGACACCTCCCCGTTTGACGTTTTTGGTGATTATTTTGATAAGTATAAATCACTTGTCATGTCAATTTTGGTTACCATCGCCGTCTTCACTGCCATTCTCGTTCTGTGCGGATGCTGCTGTATTCCCTACATTCGCTCATTTCGCAATAGAGTTATAGTGACTGCCATTGAGGGTAAAATGGGTCAACCTCCGCCTTATCAAATGACTGTGGTCCTTAGGTTGCAGACGATTACCTTAGATGATCCTTAGGTTGCTCAGTCTCTACTGTCCCAGTGCGAAGGTGAAGATGGAGTCATGTAAGAACAGGATTTGATTTTGTTGACCTCTGATAACAGAAGTCAAAAGGAATCCAAGTTCCTCCTCTGAGCTGTAACTTTCCCCTGAGCTGTAACTTTCCACACACAGACTGCAAGCAATGCATTACAATATTAGGATATGATCACCGCATACTCGCTTTGTCAGCACAAACATGCAGTTTTGCTATCGGTGGTGATTCATTTCACATTACAGACTAAAGATTATAATGCCACATGACACAAAGTTATCCCTTTGTGTCAGGCTATCGCCTCTCACAAACACAGTGTGATATTGCATTGTAATAAACTATGGAATACTGTGAAGATTAACAGGCCAGCCCTCACCAACAAAGAATGTAATAATCAGCTTAAAGTGTGTCAGAGACCTTGGGTTGAAATGAATGTGTTGAGCAAGAATAGGAAAACAGAAAAAATGTGTTGCAAATGGGAGTCAGATAAATACGCCCTGAACTAAGCTTCGGGGCTCTTCAGCAAGGTTTCTTCTAGAACAGTGGTTCTCAACCTTTTTTCAGTGATGTACCCCCTTTGAAATATTTTTTCTATCTGCTGTCTGGCATATATATATATGGCTTCCTAAAGAAAACAGAGCTGTGGAGAAGGACCTGTGCACAGGAAGATTTCACCTGCTTTCCTCAGCTGGATGATTTTCTCTCTAGTGAGGATGTGGACAGAGCTCCAGTCAAGTTGGTCATAGTGGGACTTTTGACCAAGTTGATTCAGGATTTTCATTCCTATTGACTTAATGTTGATCACTTTGATCCTCTCCTGTTGTTTTCCCCTCCAAACTTTTACAGAATAGGATGTGCTCATAAATGTAGTCAGTATCAACGTACCTCACAAAAGCAACAAGTTGTGCATTTCCACTTACATCTGTGGATACATCCAGCTGGAGTGAAAAGGAGTCGCTAACTTTTCCCACAACTTGCTCGACAATGTCTGTTCCCATTCTATCTACTCTGCGGCAAACAGAGTCATTTGACAAAGGCACAGTGTTTAATTTCTCCGCTGCGTTTTTGTCCAGCATCGCCCAGCACTACAGCCACTGGAAGAAGCAGGTCTTCAGCGATAGTGAATGGCTTCTTGACTTTAGCTACCATCAAAGACACTGCATAAGAGGCCTCCAGGGCTTTGACTGATGTTGTGGAGGCCTTCCGCATCGTGTCTTGAGATGATCTGAATTGAGATAGTTTCCTCTTAAAAAAGTCAGGTGGCTTACCGACGTGACATCCATGTTTTGTCTTAAGATGACGCTGCAGATGTGCTGGCTTCATGCTGCTGTTAGCTAATTTCTCCGCACAGAAAAAACACAGGGCCTTGGGTGGTTTGCAACTTGTGGATGTAAATCCAATTAAAACATACTCTTCAAGATACAGCCGGAATTTTGCCGGCTCTGGTTTGGCCTTCTTTGCCACTTGTCCCTCCGTGTTTTCAAAAGAAGTGCCGCTACGCTTCAACCACGACTCCATTGTTTGAGTTTTGACAGTGATTGACAGGTGATGGCAGGTGGCATGTTACAGGTTGGGTCGAACCATCCTGGTATGGGAGGAACTCTGGGTTTTTAGGATAATAAAATTGAATAGCCTACTGAAACATAAAATTAATTTTATAAACTTATATTTTCCTGAAATATTTATTAAATAATTATTTTTAAACAATTTTTGCATGGATGCTACTTTTTAAACATATGTATATTTTAAAATCTCATGTACCCCCTGGAGTGCATTCACGTACCCCCAGGGGTATGCGTACCCCCATTTGAGAACCACTGTTCTAGAAGGTAGATACTGGTGCGTTCGAGCCCAAGATCTTGTATCTGCGCTTATTATCTGCAAATTATCTTAATAAATCATTGGTTCCTAACTTGACTTGATTTTGTCTCCAGGGTACCAAACGTGCACTCAGAATTGGGTAATTCCAACACCAGCTGATAAAGAAGTCAGTGCGGGACTGAGGACTCTGGGGTGAAAATGCCTCACCGAATCACTGTCTCAGCTAAACCGTAGCTTCAATGACCTTTGCAGTTTTAATCCATGTGGTGCTGTCCACGCTGAATTCTTCATGAAACAGACACAACAGGCAACAGACAACTTGCTCTAAAAAAATCCACATATGTGTATGAATTTAGGCGAACTTCCATTTTCTGTGCAGTTTTTCATTTCCACCTCCTCTCATTGAAATTCAAGCAATTTCGGAGCTCGTTCTCACATTGCTTTTGCAGCATTCACCTCCATCTCCTCCTCCTCTTCCGAGAGGTAATTCGATGTGCAGTGAGCTCATTTAAAGCCAATCTCTCCATCTCATCCCAAACCTTGCAGTGCAGTGCTGAGTAATGGGGCCACCATCCTGCCTCGCACTGCATGCAGCACGACCTTGGACAAAGCCATTTGTCCCTGTTCTGCGCTCTGAGATGTCTGGCCCTGACAGAGACAACTCACCACCTTCATGCCATCTGCAAGGCAGAGCCCCTTTGTGGCTATTTCACCCAGTGTTTCACCTTTAACCAGCTGTTTGACCCCATTTAGCTGCATTTGTGGACCTTCTGCAGCTGTGTCATTTATCAAGATCAGTCTCAGACAGAGGAGGAACATTTGTACTCCAGTACAGTTAGTTTGCTCCGAATGAATGAATAGGTGGATGGGTGGATGAACGGATGGATGGATGGATGGATGGATGGATGGATGGATGGATAGATGGCTAGATGGATAGACAGACAGACAGACAGACAGACAGACAGACAGACAGACAGACAGACAGACAGACAGACAGATAGATAGATAGATAGATAGGACCAACAAAAGAACTGTCCTTGTGCGCCTCATTTACATGACAAGCCTCATTTACATGACATTTACATGACAATTCAAGTGAAAATGTAAAACTTATGTTGCATTTTGGGTGCTTATTTACACAAC
>OMNM01008363.1:70882-81174 GCA_900302745.1 Parablennius parvicornis
TAGATAGATAGATAATTATAGTAGGACCAACAAAAGAACTGTCCTTGTGCGCCTCATTTACATGACAAGCCTCATTTACATGACATTTACATGACAATTCAAGTGAAAATGTAAAACTTATGTTGCATTTTGGGTGCTTATTTACACAACAATGCTCTCAGTCACTGATTGGCTCCCAAGGACGAACTTTGCTGAAATGCAACTACTGGTCATGCGCACAATGGCACTGGTAAACAGTTCTTCTGCACATGTACGAGTGTATCAACAGTGTAATTAAGTAATTAATTACTGTAAGTAAGTACTGTATGTAATTATTTACTGAAAGTAATAAATCACTGGAAGCATTTTATGAAACATTTAAATCACTAATAGAAGTAAACTGTGATTTACTCAATAATACCTCAGTAAGTAATTGAATAATTACTCAAAATTAATAAATTATTCAAAATAATTATTAATAAAATGAAAATCATTAATTTGAATAAGTTGTTATTTATTCATGATTTCAGAAATGGGGGGCACCACCAGAGAATCATTTGAAAAGAAGTTATTTAAGTTAGTTAATATTTCTGTGCAAAATATAATACTTAAATAGGGGCAAAAGTGTGAGATCCAAACTCAGACTGTTACAAAACAACGATTGTCAACATTAAATACACAATAATTACCAGGAATCGTTTATTAACAAATGGTAGCAATTCATAAAAAATCCTGAAATCATTTCATAAATCAACACATCTCAGTATCAAACATCATCTAACAAGGAGATCTAATCTACTAAACAGCAAACTCTATATACATGTATGTGTTTATGTGCAAAGCGCACGTGTGTGTGTATGTGGAAAGGGGGGTTGATGTGAGTGGGTGAGTCACTCTGTAAACATATCAATCGAGTGACAAATGGGTCCTCATCCAAGATGGCTGCTCTCGTAACATCTTGCTCACGCATGCGCGAGAGGTCTCAAAGAGCCCAGATGGCGGACATGTTTAAATGCAGTTGTCATGACAACGACGCTTCCCATAGTCCCGTGTCGGTACCGGGCAGCTCTGTCTGCCCAGTACCAAGACAGTCGGGTTTTAACAGAATGTCATAACATGCAGTTAAAACTCAGTGGTCGTACGGGGGTAATCGACGGCAAAATGGACGGCTCCGCGACTGTGTGTGATCGCGCTAAACTAAGCTAAGCTAAGCTGAGCTGAGCTAACTACCGAGCGGCTGGGGTGTGTGTGTGGCTCGTGGCGATTCTGATACAGTCCTTCACACAGAGAATCTGGCGGCTGCGCATCTTGGCGAGGATCTGTGATGTCTGGGGTGAAGACACTGAATTCGGACGCACGTCGCAAACAAACAGAGGGTAACTTGTGTTACCGATGCAGCATGATGAAAAGACACATATAACCATTGTAGGCCCCAACAACAGTAACAAAAAAGGCGGCGTCCAGAGTGACATGACTGCCAGCCCATATTCTAGAGTCAAATGTATACTCAATATTGTTTATTTTTATAGTATATTGTTCTCTGCATGCATGTGTGTGGTTTTATACCAAAAACAACCAACAACAACTAGTGGCCTGGCTAACTACATCATTTTCAGCATTTCTGCCATTTCGTGTAAATGGACAGTTTTTTTAAACATTGCTGGTGTTGGGAGCCCGGGAACAGGACTCCATTTATGTAGGGATTTCTTATTTCATAAGGATCACGTGGTACCATTTATGTAATGCTGTTTGGCTATCGATAATGATTAATAATAACAATGATAGTTGAAAACATAATCTGATCTGTGTCAGATACCTTGGGAGCGCCACCTATTGCAAAAACAAGTTAACAGTCAAAATAGAGTGGAAAAATAGAAACAGGATTATTACATATCTAAAATCAGAGATTATAAAAGCCTACTGTATGTGCTGCTAGGAATCATATGCATTCATGAAAAAAAATGTTTTATGTCATTTTTTTTAATGACTGTAATGCGTTTGTGGTAGGGATGCATCAATACCACTTTTTTCCAAAAAGAGTACTGTATGAGTACTTGGATTTGAGTACTCACCGATACCTAGTACTTAGGCCAATACACACATACATTTTTTTTCCCACAGATGTTATTTGAACATTTCTACACTGTGATGTACAGACGACATTAAAAATTTCTTCTTTTATGGCACTGCCACATATACTGTAAGAAAATATTTTAATAAAACCGTTGCGCACATTTGTATCTTGATACCAATTTATATCAATTAATCTCCACATGCTTAGTGTGTGTGTGTGTGTGTGTGTGTGTGTGTGTGTGTGTGTGTGTGTGTGTGTGTGGCCCCATTAAGAATGTTTGGGTGAGCTAAGCTGCTCGCTTGACCAGTGTGTGTGTGAGAGAGCGAGCGCTTGTCTGTGGAGTGGGTCCACAGAGTGCATTTGTCCATTACGCTAAAACAGCTTTTATGATTCTGAAGCCACTTTAATTTCTGATCTTTGATCTAATTTCTGAATAATATATTCAGCTTGTTTTGTGTTGTTTATTTCAGAAATCCTTTATATTTTTGATTTGTGCTGGTCTGACTTTAATAAGTTTGTTTGAAAATTACTTTGTTTAGCAGAGTTTAGTGACATGAATAAAAATGAATAACAACAGTCAAGTTGATCAATAGTGTATTATTTTCCATACAACACTGAAATAAAGCTAAAAGGGCATTGATGGGAGCATTTAGGGAGAACGTTACTATTAACAGTAATGCATTATGTTTTGGTGTAAGAAATTAAAGTAATTGGGTTACTTTTTAATGAAGTAACTAGTAACTGTAACTGTTACTATTTTTTAGTAACTAGCACAATACTGGTGGCCGTACAGACATTGAGCACATGTTCCTCTCATAGCTGAACACATGAAGGAGAAGAGTTGACAGGCTGAGCCACTCTCCACCTGTCCATCATGGTTCTGAATGGAACGAGACAACCCGTCTCATGTATGGACTTCCTGATTAATAAAACGCGAGGCTAATCTCTCCGTCAGGCCTCCTTCTCTCTCATCTTGCTGAAGCCCGTCCACAGATTGGAGGTGCAGGTGGCAGCAGCTGTAGTGCTGGTTGAAGGAGCCTGGGTGAAAGCCTTTGATGTTAACACAGCAGGGTAGACTATCAGAACAACGCTGGCTTAAAGAGTGGAGATGGGGATAGAGAGAGGAGGCTCCTGCAGGTTGCAGGAAGCATCAGGAGCATCGCGAAGCATCAGGGAACATCAGGACATACATCAGGGAACATCAGGGGCATCTGGAAGCATCAAGGAAAATCAGGAGCATCCCTGAGCAGCAGGAGCATCAGGAAGCATCGGGAACATTTGGAGCATCAGGAAGAATCAGGAGAATCAGGAGTGTCAGTAAACATCAGGAAAGATCAGGAACATCAGGAGCTAACGGAAACATCAGGCAACATCAGAAGCATCAGGGAACATCAGGAGCATCATGAGGAATAAGGAACATCGGGAGAATCAGAATACATCAGGGAACATCGAGAAGCAGCAGGAAGCATCTGGGAGAATCAAGAAGCATCAGAAACGTCCAGGAAACCTTGTTGATCATCAGGGTACAAGGTCTGTCAGCTTCTGATCTTCACTCCACCATAGCAGCTTGGATAAAAATCCTCATACAGAGATATTCAGCTTCAGCAGGGCTCTTATTGATAGTCAGATGCTATAAAACACACGCAACAACCTGAGAACCTGAAATCATGGTCATTATCTTCCTGGTTTTCAATATCCTGCCTTACTAATTACCTTACAGTTTACACATTGCCTATATTACTAGTATTACATTATAATAAGTTGCTAAATATCGTAAAATTGCTAATTATGACAGCTTCTAATAGCCTATTTTGAAATTGCCAATCACATTACAGTTGCTAAATATCTCACCGTTGGTAATTATTCTACAGTTTTATTTAACCCAGATTTCAATAATAAAAAACAAAAACAAAACAATGGCTCCAAATTACATTGTTTTCAGCATTTCTCCTTTTTCCAAGTAAACAGAGATCATTTTCAAAACGTTGTAAATGCAAAACTTGGGAGGATTGTTGTGTAAACTAGGCCTCAGCTTCAGCAAACCCGTGTCTTTTCCTTCAAAGCGTCACAATAAAAATTGTGCAATAAATTCACGTGATGCAGCAGATTTCCACACCAGTGTCAAAGATCTGTCGCTCCCTCTTTTCTCCTCCTTAATGGTTTTTAAAGACAGTGTAGGGAGGAGGAGGGCTTCAGAAAATAGGTGTACACAGAGATATTGTTACATAACCATAACAACGAGACAACACAGGGCATGAGAAGAGCAACAATATCCGCCTCTGCCAGGAGAACTGGAAGACGGTCGTCTGTCGCCCTCTCAACTTAAGATATCGGAAACATAGTGCAACATCACACACACGTGTGAAGGCAAAGGCACACACACACACACATACATGAGCATGTGTGTGTGTGTAATCATAGTTTCTGTGGTTCAGGTGTGAAAGCCAGTCGAGGCTCAGACAAAAAGGGGGGTTGTTGACACCGCAACGACGACTGATCGCAATAAAGGAGACCTAAACTCATCAACCATAATATTATGACCACAGACTGCGGTGTCTGGCGCCAACGTTTTGGCAAGGCATCCTATGGGGACATTATTGTAGCAAAACTATTTTGTCAATGCATATGGAGAGTGTCTGTCTGTATAGAGAGTGTCTGTCTGTATGGAGAGTTTTCTGTCTTATGGAGAGTTGTCTGTCTGTATGGAGAGTGTCTGTCTGTATGAAGAGTTTGTCTGTCTGTATTTCAATTCATCTGTCCAGGAATATGTGTAAAATAATTTGTCAATGTGAACCCGAATCTGCAAAAGTTGTCTTGTAATTTGTCCATTTGTAATTATGTTTTTTTAAATGTGTAAAAAAATCTGCTCATCTGTATCAGAATTGGTAGATGTAATAGGGTTTGTCAATGTGTACAAAGAGTTGTCAATATGTAGAAAGTAGGGATGCGCCGATCAGGTTTTATGCTGCCGATCATCGATACTGATCACATAGATTGGCTGTAAGTTTTTCAATGTAGTTATGATAAGTGTTACTGGCTGGATGATTTGGAAAAAAGGAACCATAAAATCCCCCTAATTTAGACAAAAGCATGTTTTTACTTTTTCAAGATAAAAAATACAAAAAGAATTGCAGGCACAATGGAGCAACTATTCAAAGGACAACTGAAAAACACTTCAAATGACCTGCTATCAGTAACACAATCTTTAACAGATTGTAAACATTAAGGCTCTCAACAGGCTAAATAGTGCAGAAAATCTAATAAATAAAAGGCAATATATCTAAATCAAATAATGTCAACTAACAAAGGATGCATTCAAAGTCAAATACGGGTTGCATTCAAATTAACTATCATAAGTTACTCATTCAAAAATATTTAACTTAAAGTGTGTTTGCTTTGATCAGGACAAATATGTTAAACAGAATTTGCACATGCTATACATCTGACTTGTTGAGAAACATTGTGGGAAGATTCTTTTTAGTAAAGAGGAGCATCTCTGCTTTTTCAGTCATGAGTCTGTTCCTGTGTTCATCCATGTGGCAGAGAGGTGAGGCGGCACATCTGATTCCCATCAGGGGCTGAATCACCTCTCTGTCCATAAACGAGCCACACAGACACACGGGGTGACAGGTGGGAGACAGGCACACACGGCTGAAAAGTCTATGTCTGTGGTGTGTTTTTGAGTTTTGTGTGGTTTGATTTAAATAAATAAAGAATGGTTATCAGACAGTCTGACTCTGCGCATCTGTGGTTGAAACTGGGGGTTGCATGCACTACTGCCACAATCCACAATGTTAGAAGCAGCACTGAATAAGCGCTGACTCTCCACACTTGTGCAGGGTGCAGACAGACAGGTATTTACATGGCCGGTAGCATGTAGCATGTAGCGGGGCGCTACGTGTGAGAGTAGTCGGCAGAACCAAGTGTCTTCCACCATTTAGAAAGGCTGGTCATCTAGTCCGATGAATTCAATTATTTTCCTGGTTATTTAGTTAACCTTCTCACTGTCACGCTCATACAGACGAGTGTTGCGGTCTTATTTTCATTGTCTGCCGTGAGCCTCGAACACTCACCATACTCCCTCAAGTGTTTGTTCTTCAAATGCCGGATCAAGTTTGTTATGTTGAAGCCTTTTAACGTGCTCCCCGCGCGAGGTATTTTTTCATTGCATGTGTTGCAGGATGCAAACTTAACATCACTCTCACAGATCTTATAAAAGCTCCACACGGCAGACATGTTTGTTGATGGGGTTTGCCGCTGTGCACCTGCGCATTGTGAAGGACACAGAGCTTCTGCTGGCTGCACGTATGAGCTGCAGGTGATCAGTTCTTGTGATCGACAATGAAAGGAATTGATCGACGAACGCCGATGGCATACTTTTCCACGGAGATCGGCTGATAATTACCGGTGGCCGATGGATCGGAGCACCACTAGTACAAAGATGTTTTTCATCGAAAAGTCTGTTTTCAGCTTCAAACCCTGAAAATACAGACAACTCACCAGTTACCAGTCGAGCGGTTTGACAATTGGCAGTTTTTTTACATGTGACTTTTGCTGCAGTTCTGCAGTGACAGGATTCAAAGCTGTCTTTATTCAGGGTTTTGCTGACCTGAGCTCACGCTCACAGGCTCCTTCATTCTGGCTGTCCACCAACACGGAGAAAGTCATGGTGTGCATATATTCATGGAAACTTACATTGAAAGAAAAGCATTTTGGTATTAAATCAATCTAATCAGCTATGAGGCAACAGTATTCCTATAACTGCAGCAAGGTAATAGAATAGAAATGATAATTCAGTGAGCGTTGTTATTCATTTCCAATTATGTCACTAATCTCTGCTAAACAAAGTAATTTTCAAACAAACTTAATGAAGTCAGACCAGCACAAATCAAAAATATAAAGGATTTCTGAAATAAATAACACAAAACAAGCAGAATATATTATTCAGACTCAAAGAACAGAAATGAAATTGGCTTCAGAATCATAAAAGCTGTTGTGTTTAGCCCTTAACAATGTTACTGCACAGGTTAAGTGTGAAAACTGTCAACACAGTGTTTATGCTCAACTAATTAAAAATAATGAGCGTATTTCTATTTAGAAAACCTTGTGTTGTTCTCGCCTCGACTCTCCATAGTTGGTGTTTATCAACTGGTTTAACTGTTAAGTGGTGACCAACTAGCATGATAAAATGCAACAGACAGTGAGTGACACTGATTAACAGGGAAACCAGTTAATTTGATACACATTTTACCCATACACATATTACAAGTTGCTAATATATACATAACTTTACCAGCAGTGATGCACAGTAACACTGCAGAGAATGACAGTAGTCCTGGAGAGATTCATCATTTCCTAATCTATTGCTTTAATTCCATCTTCATATATCCAGATTAAGTCACCATTCTTCATGTAATGGTGCTTATTTTGCCAAAAAAAGTTAAAGATGATTTTAGTTTCCTTAATAGTCTTGGTGGATATACCTGAGCAGCATGCAGGCTAGATAAGCCAAGAGATAACTTCTATGTTTGTCAGCATTGTTCTTCCAAAATGTTGTCTCTTTGTAAACAGTAATTCAAAAATTGTTTGCAGTTATCAACAGTTTTATGTACATTATTTCTTTCACTCGTGTCTAAACATTTAGAGATCCAGATACTGGGAAATTTTTTCTTTCTTTTTTGATAAAGATATACAGAGAAAGGTGAGTCAGACATGGATCATTATGTACTGATCTTCCTTCCAGAAAACCTGATTGAGTAAGTTGAAGTTATTCCATCTGAGCCTGGAGATCAGTCAGACGCTGTTTTTGTGATATTTGGAATTCTTAAATTTTTTTTCAGATCCTCTATCATTTTGGATTATTTAGAGGGCTCAGTTCCTTTGTCTCATTGAAAAGTGATTCAGCATTTTGTTTAGAATAACAAGATACAAACAGCTTTCAAAGGGAATTCAAGATCCCCTCCGCTACACTTTTTGGTTGTAAGCATTCTTTCTACTTGATTACCAATTTTTATAACTTAGTGGAATATATTGGGGGGGGTGTTTCTCCCTCTTCAATCCACTTGGCTCTGGACCTTATAACTGCTCTCTGACCTTTAACCAGGTAAAACTACTTTATATAAGTATATCTACCTGGACGTACCATCCAGTGTACTTGTTCTTCATAGATCTGAACAGGATCCATGAATCTATATGCAGCCATAATCTTGTGGACATTGACATCATTTTGCCATTTAAATATATCGGCGGCCACAAACGTGCATGTCGGCGCCCACAAACCACTACGTCAGCTCCTGTAAGCAGCCATATTTTGATACCGCACCGGTTGGGTTGCAACTCTGGAATGTATGATAGCACTTGCGGAATGCAATCATGTACTACCGCCTCCCACTCAACAGTGGCGCTGTGTGGTGCTTTGGAAAAAAATTGCGGCGACCAGCAGGAATGAGCTATATTCCATGATTAATCTCCACATGCTTAGTGTGTGTGTGTGTGTGTGTGTGTGTGTGTGTGTCGCCATGTGCCATGCTGACAGCGAGAGATACACGCAGAGCAGCTTTACACACCATTCACAGCCATCCACGAGGTCACGAAGAGCAGAAATATCACTTTTAGGGCAAGTTTTGGAGAAGCAGTGGTGCTCAAAACAGCATGTATCTACATGCGGAAGTAGAATCTGGCAGCATGAAGCCCATTTGAAAAAAAATTGCGACTTTCAGGAAGATTTTAAACTCACAGAGTTGCTCTCACTGGGAAAGTTTAGGGCCCGTTTAGTGCATCTGGAAGCAAAAACCACACCCTGTTCTTGTTTTTCCTAATTCATTTCTTAACTACTCAGTAGCTTTTATAATTTTATTTTTTAAATGTTCCTCAAAACACCCCGTGAGCACAAAACAGCGTATGTAAACGACAACAGGAGTGTTTACTGATGAAATATTAAAATATTGTGGGCAATTGGAAAGTGACAATCGTCACGACCAATCAGCAGACGGCTGGGTTGTAGCTCCGCCTCACAGACCCGTTCCTCAGTGCTAGCTACCTCTTCGGAGGGGGGAAGCAAAAGTAGCCGGTGCTCGCAGTTTTTTCTGTACCATCCAAAACTTTTTCAGTGGGACCACGCAAAAACCCATCCCGGTCCGTCACAAACAGCACGGTGGAACCGTGGCTTATGTGTACACCCCACAACCCTGAATTGGATAAGCGGGAAAGAAGATGGATGAATTATGCCCCCTCATAGAGAATTTCCACACCTGAAAGCCATCATAATACTGGTACACAGCATCACCAAGAGATCCCTCAGATCTGAGATGAGCGATTTATTACAGCTACACATCAACCCCCACTACTCAGGAGCTTTTTAATTTCAGCACTGTAGCCCTGGAGCAACTCGCCAGAGAGATTCTCAGCACAAATGTGGATCTTCCACACCACATGGATCTACACAGCTCACCCTGTAAGAGGCATTTTAGTGCTGTACATCACTGAGGGGACAAGGAGAGAGGAGGAGAGGGAGCCGAGCCAAAACTCTGCTTTCTGCCATTTGGATCACCATGGACACACAGTGTGATACACAAAGCAGCAGTCCGAATACTGCAGTCCATGTGTGATGAGAATCCCCCCTCATTCTTCTCCTCATTCTCCTCTTACATCCACAGACGACACTGTACTGACTGCTGTATGACATCTGCCTGTCTAAAGATGTCAGTCACAAACTGATCAAGCGTTTAAAGGGGGTCCACAGGGGGTTCACGGTGGGAAAGCATTAGCTGGG
This sequence comes from Parablennius parvicornis, assembly GCA_900302745.1. Classification (NCBI taxonomy): domain Eukaryota; kingdom Metazoa; phylum Chordata; class Actinopteri; order Blenniiformes; family Blenniidae; genus Parablennius; species Parablennius parvicornis. The sequence continues at coordinate 80,707 of OMNM01008363.1, forward strand.
ACTTGCGTGACACCGGTTGGATGATCTTGAGTAGGTGAAATTGAGCAGGTTTCACGCAGAAGAGGCCCGGCGGTGCACGGCGGCGCAGCGGACGGTGAGAGAGAGCGTACGCAGTGAATGACGCACGTTCACGACACGAGCCCCGCGTATTTTCTGCACGCGAATTCAACGTTGCCCGATCACCCAAGCTGCCTCCCGCCGAAGAGCGAGATGACAGCTCCTCCTTCCTCCGTTCTTCTCGTTACCTGCTCGGTGCGTGTCTCCCAGGCGCAGCTCGGTGATGCTGCTCGGGTCACTCCGGGATCTGCCGCGCCGCAGCACGTTGTCCTCTTCCGGCCCGTGAGACGACGCCATGGCGAGCAGTGAAGAAGCACGACGAGAGGCCGATCACCGGTGGACAAGGTCACCGGCATCAAGTGGTGGAGGAGAGGGTTTACAGTGGAAGGATTCCCGCAACTCCTGGTGCTC
>OMNM01008373.1:5289-16208 GCA_900302745.1 Parablennius parvicornis
GGTGGCGGCGGCCCCTCTTCAGCTGATAAGTTCCAGTTTGAGCTGACCCTGGAAGAAGAAGGCGAGTCAGACACAGAGAGTCCTCCTGAAGAAGAGGAGGGCTACAGCAGCAACCGAGGGCCTGAGCTCCGCAGAACTGAGTCCGGCGGGTTCAACCCAGCATCCAGACGGCTTCCCAAAAGGCTCACGAGTGACTCGGGCAGGACGTTTTCTTTAGACTCTGAAAAGGATATGGCAGAAGACAGAGAAACAGACCAAGAGAGTGTGTCTGGGGTACCACGCTTCAGACTTGGCACATAGCACCTGTCAAAAGAGTTTATCTTTTGGCCTTTTTGTTTAACTTTTCTTCATTTCTGTCGCTCTTCCTCTGTCACTCCCGTTGTCCCACCCCAAGTAAACACCACCTCTTGTTTCCCTGTTGTGACGGGGGACAAGCGAGATTTGGGGTGGGGTGAACAGGAGTGCAGGTGAGGCCGGAGGGTTTTAGGAAGGTCTGCAGTTTAAGGCAGACCTTAAGCAGTCACTTGCACTGGAGAGAGACGGATGGGCGGAGTCACTGTTCCAGGACTGACGGAAAACCAGGTTTCTGGCTACTCCTTAGTATTCTGTGTCTTTCATTCAGACTTAAAGTGGATAAAGTTCCACAGGGACAATGACAAGTGAGAGACAACTTCCTTTTCTACCAGCCTGCCTATGGTCTCCTATAGCTAAAGACAAATCTGTCTTCCTCTTTTGAAGTATTTTGTAAGGAACATGAGGAAGTGATGAATGATATTCAAAACACAACAGTCTTTTAAGACCTCTTGCCAAAACTTTACAGGGACATTGCTGCTTTTGCCTGCATTTTAATTGTTCTTTTGTCATTTGTTTATTCTTTCATTCAGATCCATTCACGCTAAATGAAGATGCATTCTGAAAGCAGTGTAAGCTAAGTGGTGGCAGAAAAGAAGCTATCCACAATTTTATGCAGGAAAGTTTAAATGTAGCACATTTTCTGTGTGACTCGATCACTGGTGTACATGAACGCTTCTCTCAGCTGGTGTTGCACAGCTCTTTGTCTCCTCAGTTGTTCTGAAGGAAGGCATCAATGATAGTAACAGAGCAGGCACCAAATACTATTCTCATGTTTCCATTTTAATCATCCTCAACCGAGATATTGTCCGCAACAAGGACTGGTCAGTACAGATGATTGACGGTGTAGGACTCAAATGCAGTGCAATATGAATATGGCGCCCCCTGGTGTCCACAAGTGTAACTGACGATCTGACACTGAAGATACTGAGGCGAATGAGTTGCAAGTGACTAGAAAAATACATTCAAATTTAACTGACAGTAGAACTCCACAAAATGTCAGTTCCGTTGTCGTTTTGTTACACATGATTTCTTTTTAATTTCTGTGCTTTTCCATTTTTTTTTGTTGTCACGCTACTTTGCATTCTTGATATTTGTCACCTCGTTGATCAGTTTGCCTTTGAGTTTGGCACTTTTTGGTTTTGTTCACAGCTGGCCCTCACAATGGGTATTTAAGGGCTTGAGCCAAAACATGAACACAACGGGGGCTGTTGACTGAGACACAGCAACTATTGTAGACATAATGCAAAAACTAAATGCTAGAGCACAGCCGATAATGCATTAAACTGTCCTGTCAGATCCATTATCTTCAATACATGTCTTTTACCCGTGAACGTCCACTTGCATCATATACCAGAGCTTATGGTTTGTGAGATGGATGTGAGCGCCGTTATAACTGTAAAAACCCATGAGGTTACCAGGAGACAGATCCGTGTGCCAGAAATTTTCCTCTTTTTCCTCTCATTGATCAATATTTCGCTCTTCACAGGGACAAAGTCAATGACAAAACAAGTGCCAAGCAAGCATGACACAACCCGTACTGTAATTTCCATTTTGCCACTGGCTACTTTCCATCAGTGACTGATAAAGTTGGTTGATTGTAGCACCCTGTGTGCCAATCTGACCTCAATGTCTCTGTTCCTTTTTTTTCTCCTGTTCACACAGTAACAGAAACTGATATTGTCTTAAAACAGAAATGTGTGTGTGTGTGTTTTTGTGTGGGTGAATGAGCAGATAGATTTTTTTCTGAAGTGTTTGCTTAGGCGAAGGAAAAAAAAAAAAAAACCAAAGCACTTTGTAAGGTAATTTTACAACAGTTCTGCACTTCCAGTTGAGTCGAAGACATAAAACATGACTGTTTAGTAGCGGTTTCTCTTTTTTTCTGTTGACAGAGGGTCTGGTAGATGGATTGAATTGCTTAAAGGTAAAACATTCGGCTATTCAGAGAGATTGACATGATTTTGTTGTTATTCTTTATTCTTTTATAACCAACTGTATAAACAATGTTGAAATGCATGACATTGGCTGCAGGATTCAAACAATAACATAAGAAGAACTTACAAACATTTGCCTATGGAGAAAGGTTTTATTCTTTTACCATAAACCTTTTAAATTGTGTTTTAATGTACGAATGAGCAATTTTTTGATGCCTTATTTTTAAAATTGGGATATGTTTCCAGGTCACAGTAGTTTTCACTGACATGCTGGAGTCAAATATGTGCAATCCTTTCTGTAGCCGTGAACAGCATCGAACAGACCAACACTTGAGGATGCCTTCAACACTAAGGACTATTTAACATCTTAACCAGCTCAACATGCAAGGTCTGTCTTTTTGCATGTCACTTATTGTTTGATTTTGTACATTTTCCTCACAGAACTTTATGTACAACTTATTTATTATTTCTATATTATCTGTCAACAGCAACTGAGACAAACAGGTAGACGTCTGTTTTTTCTAGTCTGAGCTTTAGTACTTGTGTAGGTTCATCTGTGAAAATGTCAAACAGGGACAGATTTCTACTATTACGCCGCTTTGTTTCCTTCTATATGTCTGATAATAACATTTTACATAGGCAAAATACTGACTTTCGTTGTTTTCCATGGTATAAAACTGATTGAGTGACAAATTTCTGCTTGGGTTTTCAGAAGCATCTCTTCTCTCCTCCGTTTCCTCCTGTTCAGATCACATTCTCTTATAGGATCTAACCGATTGTGTGCTGATCCAACACTTTTTTTTTTTCTTGATTCATAGCGATGGTAATATAGTCACACAGCCTCAAATGTCATCCTGCACCAGTATTTCTGTTCTTAGAGATTTTATAACTATGGGGGATGAACTGAGACACTGCAGCTTTGACAATCCAAACTCTGCTGTTTAACTGTGGGTGTGTTAGCCCTCTCTCCAACTAGAACTGTATGCCTTGCCAATAAAGGAAAAGCTCCTCACTCTTTGACGTGCTGTCGACTCTGTTTGTGTGAGAGAATGACTGGAAAACAAGGCTGTAGTCACATTTTCTAATTGTTGACATATAACAGAAAACGTGCTATCCAGTAGAGTTCCTGCATTTAATACTGAAAGAGTTCGGAGCACTTATATTTCATGTATCATCTTCTAATCTTAGAAAGCAATGCATGTTGAACATGTCGTGTAGAGAATTAGACGTGTGGAGTATGCAAATGGTGTTGACATGAGTGCATAGATCCTATAATATAACAAAGAGCAGTGAAAAAAAGACATAATATGATGGCATTTGCACCTGCAATGTGTTGTGCAATCAATGCATCTTCTTCAATAGGACGCTCAGAACATGCAAACCCCACGAAGAAAGCCTTCCATAAATCTACAGATGATACAAGGATAATCTGCAGAAATCATTTAAATATTAGTATATAGTTAATAAGAGTTTGGCTATGACTGTGTAAAACGTTTTTGCTGCAATGATTTATGCTTTGTTCTGCTAAATTTCAGTAAATGTTTCAAATAATTAAATAAAGTTTTCTTGCATTTAAATAAGAGCCAAGCAGAAAGAGAAAAGGTAAAAAAAATCAGGTGGAGGATGGTGGAGTGAAAATAAATTACAAGGGGTGGAAGTAACCAATTAAACACATACTGCAAATAAATATTTCAAGGTAACCTAATTGGACTTTTGCTGATCTGTTCAAGTTTGTCATTTCAAGCGAAGGTGGTTCATAATAATCTGCAGTGTAACGTTGATTATATTTGAACATAGTGTCTCATATGGAATATCTGTGGTTAAGTTGAAAATGTTAATTAATTGAGTTGAAATTTAAACGAGAAAGCTTTCATCACTTTGTTTCACACGCTGTTTTGATGTTGTTGCTTCATTTCTTAAAAATGCTAATGAGTCCAAAATTAACTTTTTCAATAATATTCACATTCTGGATTATAAGATAAAGTATATTTTGGACAAGTAAAACGACCACGATTTTCTGTCTTCAATGACCGTTACATTGTAATCTACTTTTATAAATAATTATGAATTAAAATCCTGCACAATTCAAAGACAAGTGGGCGTGGCTTGTGCGGGTGCTTCTATCCTCTGATTGGTCGAGCTTCTCGTCAATCATCCTTACAAGCAGAGAGACGGAGGAGCTGCCGCTGCAGGTGTAAAGCTGGGCTCGGAGCTAGCCGAGGAAAAAACACACATTTCGGGGTAAAGCCTGCGTTTTCTCCTTCTGACGGGATTATTTTATATATTGCAGTGTTGGTGGGCAGCATGCGGGGTGTTTATATGTGACGAGGACGGAGATTTGGATTGAAATTCTGGCCGCAAATAAGCAAAAGAGTAACCTTCATTTGACATAGCTGGGGATGCTTAAGCTAACGACTACTGCTGTAATGGGAGCTCTGCGAGCCGCGATATAGATAGATTTGTTTACAGCTGAGTCATATTCATTGTCCTTCGTTTCACCTGCGTTTTAATTTGGGGGTAAGGGATGTTTTGGTGGTGGTGGTTTTTCTTCTGTCCTGTTGGTCCAGACTTTCCCATGTTTCTGTGGACAGGTGATGCGGTTCAGGCCGTGTCAGGGAGAATCATGATGAAATAACAAGGGGGGGTTGTAGTCTGCCATTAATGCACAGAGGCCGACAAGATCAATTCTGGCTAACCAGATGGTGTAGGGTAATTGGCTGTGCGCCGCGGCTCCTGCGGAGGCTCCTGCCCTCCTGGACGGGACGGATAGTGAGTTTAGCTGATGCTTAGCCTGCTAAGCCCTGCTACTTCCGTCCTCTTATCTGAGAGGAGGTGTGCATTCCTTATCCCACCACCAGCATCAACACCCAGCACGGGGAGGCTGTCAGTGAGGAGGGGGCTTCAGTCTGGATCCCATATGGTCTCAGATATTAACCTATCACAGGTGTGCTCTGATCACATGATTGTATTAACCCTGACTGCTCAGGTGAATGAGACCAATCATATCTTTTAAATGGCACCTGTTGGGATGAACTAACTGAGTAACTTAAACCTTCGTCACTTAATAATGCACCATGACCTTTTTATTAAAATTTATCCTGACTTGGATCATGTATGAGTTCACATGCAGCACACGGAAAATCTGGTAATTCATGTTTCTGCATGCATTTTGAGGTTCATTGTGCAATTTTATTACTAGTCAGTTGTATTTTACGCTTCAGCAGCAATAGTACTTTGGAAGTGTGAATAATTCCGTAATTAAGTGACACTGTATGTGTTCCCCTTGAGTGTGGGCGAACTAGGTTCAAATCCAGAAAGGGCACCCAGCATGAAAACTATGATTCAAGCTGCAGTGACTTGGTGTGGCAATAATTCCATAAAGGAGCAGTCTAAGCATGCAAGTAATATTCCCCAGCAGGTTTAACCTTATTTCCAGTTATTGAAGCAAGAATGTGACTGGAAAAAAAATAAAACACACCGTTCTCATTGATGACTATTTCAGTACACGTTTAAAGCTTGGTGTGATTTAGCTACTCAGCAGATGTTTACACAACACTAGCTGACAAAAAGTATGAGATAAGGTTTTCATGCTCAAACACTTAAAAAATGGATCATGGGAACACTGAATCATATTTATGTAGCTTCATTCTGGCCGGTGTGGTTCATTCCCACAGAAACTTCTGATCGTTGCAAAAACAAAGCATTATAACTTGATTTATTTTGGGTGACAGTTTTCCCTAAATAAAAAGTTTTGAGTGACTACTCTAGTGTTATTTGCTCTTACACATTTTCATCTATGGATCCTCCTTCGATAGCGTGGATCCCAGCTGATCATGAGTAATGGCAGGGTTCGTTCTGGACACGTCGCCAGTCCATCACAGGGCAAAACAGTCTGGGGCAGACACATATTCACACCTACAGGTAGTTTACGTTCACTAGTTAACCTCAAACGCATGTTTTAATGGATTCTCTGGGTAATCTGGATCAGCGTGAACTATACATTTTCATGAAGAACCTAAAATATTTTGAAATTTCTCAGAATAACTCAAACAATATTTAGCTTTGCTAACTTGCCGTCAGGCAACTTTATAGAAGGATGTTATTGTAAAATACTATTTACATCAGGCGAATTGTGTAATTTGAGCCATGTCTTGAGATTACCCACTACAGTGTGTGACATGGATTTTCTAAACATGGATACAATAGTGTGTTTGTCAGCACAGTGACCGATTAGGTGATGACCGCAATAAAATATTCCAATATGAAAGACTATCTTCTTATCTTGACCATTTATGTATCTCATAGCAGCAGTCACATTGTGCCATGCTGAGACTTCAATCATGAAACACCTGACACTGATCTCTGGCTATCTGTGAACCCCTACTGACTCTAATGTAAGACCACGGATTTCTATTGCACATCTTTCATCCGAGACGGCCACAATCGCACAGTGTAAAGCCACTGTTAGATTCGTAACATTCAGTGTTGACACATCACTCCTCAAAGGATGATTAATAAAAAAAAGCACTTTAGGTAACAATGAATTTGGTAAATGAATTTTTTTCCAACAGTATTTATGTCATCTGGTATATTTTGTGAGTCAGAATGTGCTTGATAGCTGTGAACTGTCCTCTTGTACAGATGGCGTCTGCAAATGCCACATACGGACAGAAGGAGTCCTCGGACCAGAATTTCGATTACATGTTTAAAATCCTCATCATCGGCAACAGCAGCGTAGGAAAGACCTCCTTCCTTTTCCGCTACGCAGACGACTCTTTCACCCCGGCCTTCGTCAGCACGGTGGGCATCGACTTTAAGGTCAAGACCATCTACAGGAACGACAAGAGGATAAAGCTGCAGATCTGGGTGAGGGAATGAACACATGAAGTTTGCAGAATGAAGTTACACGTGCAGGTTCATATATATGTTTACTCTGTTTTTCACAGGCTGATGCTTTAAAACTCTGTAGACAGAGAAATCACAATGTTCCAAAATTGGAAATTGGAGTCATTGATTTTAATCTTTTGTGAGTGTTTTCCTACAGTAGACAAAACCTCGGACATGATTAGTATTCAAACACTGATCACTGAATAATTATGAAGAGTCATCTGGATTATTTTTTTCAACTTTTGACTTTCCCACATTACACTTGATCTCCCTCCTCCCTCTTCGTTCATCTCTGTGATCAAAATGCTTTGATTCAAGCGAAGCAGTGACGTTTACTTTGGCTGCAGCTGACCAGTATTTGAATAAAAAATAGAATAAAATAAAATCGCAAGCAGCTCGGTCTCTGCGGGTTTATTTTGACAATGCCACTTTTTCAACCATTATTTAGATTTCATTCATCATGATGGTACCAAAGTATTTTTTCCTTTTCCTGGTTTCCTGACCATGACGTCACATTACTTTTATTCATGTGGATGTTGTTGATTTAGCGACTGTGTTTTGTGGTTATGCATTTTTAGTTTGTTTTTTTTAAAGAACAAACCAAAAATTAACAGGATAGGAAACAGTTCAGACCAAAGGTTGTTTTAGGCTGAAGAGAGACAGAATGAGAGAGAGAGAAGAGTTTGCACTAGCATATGGTTCACTTCAAACTGATGTCTTTAACATCAGACCAATAAATGTCAACAAAGCACACAATGGACAGCACTGCTAACATATTATTCAATGACATAACTTCCGCATAATGATGTGGGACCTTGACCAGCTAATGATAAGCAAATAAAACATATTAAAGAGAGTGGCCTGAATTTCATCTGTTGTGTTTATAGTGTGTTCAGACTTTAAGAGCACCAGTTTACATATTAAATTTTTTCAACTATTTGCTTTTCTGGAGGATTGGTTTCGAATTATTACGAGCAGATTGTAGCGTTCACACGGCCCAAAATGAACTACACTAACGCAACAATCGCACCAAGATTTTCTTTAGTCGCACCAAATGTGGAAAATATAAATACTCCCTGAAAAGCTGCTGAAACCATATGAAGTTGAGGGATGAGGCTTATTTGGCAACTTCAAACTTCTACTTGTTAAAGCATGTTCAGGTGACCAATTTCTCTGTTGACTCAACCAAAGCTTTTTGTCTCACCGTTTTCTGATTGGAAAAACAAAAATGTTTATCATGTCTCTCAAATCTCCAAGCTGTCACATCAAGCACCTGTAATGATTCCCAGCTGTTAAACCGTCCTCTTCTAGTCAGAATTGCAGTGTTTGTAATGTGATGGCAACACGTGTCACATGCTCCACAAGGCCCAACCCTGAGGTCAACTGCTTATTAGCGGCCACACCAGAAGAATACGTAATGCTCATGGGAGTTTTCTCCTAAATGTCTTCAGGAGTTAAATGGAATAAGTGTCAAATTCATAGCAGGTGTTTGGTGCATGTTTGTTTTTGTTAAAGTGTCTAACTTCTCCACATGTGGCGATGTCGCTGTGGACACTCCAGCCTGTGTTTGCTATGTTACACAAACTTTTTTCCCTGTTGATGTAGGACACTGCTGGGCAGGAGCGCTACAGGACAATCACCACAGCCTACTACAGGGGAGCCATGGGCTTCATCCTCATGTACGACATCACCAACGAAGAGTCCTTCAATGCTGTGCAGGACTGGTGAGGGATGGCTCGGCATACACACAGCGCTTTGATGAGCCGCAATCAGATTCTGCTAAAGATTCATTCAATATGGAAACTAATGCCAGTGGCTGCTGGTTTGGAAATGCTTGTGAGATCCGGTCTGTGCCACTCACAGCCTTGTGTCCACATGCAGGTCGACTCAGATCAAAACGTACTCCTGGGACAACGCTCAGGTCCTCTTGGTGGGAAACAAGTGCGATATGGAGGATGAACGCGTGGTGGCTGCGGAGAGGGGCCGGCAGCTGTCAGAACAGCTGGGTGAGTCAGCCTGTTTCGGATGAAACATGGACACCATGTGTCTATTGTTGTACCTCTAAGTGATTATCTCCCTTTAACATTTTTGATAGAGATGTCCTATTGTTTTTAAAATCTCTTAGGGTTTGTAGTTAAGTCAGGAAATGGTTAATTTTTTTTTAAAGCTTGTGGTACTATGTCAGGTTTCTGTAAGCTATGTTATCATGATTCTAAACTAATTTTTTGAGAAATTACACCACATCAAAGGCATGCCAACAAGCCATATGAACGTAAGACTTAACTAACAGCATGTGTGAGGTTTTAACCCTTGAAGACCTGGAGCCACACTCTTGCTCCTCTGTCCTTACAGCCAAATGTAACATGAGCATATTTAGGATGACGATGATACATCTTCATAATCCCACATGAACCTTAGTGAACAAGTTGTTTCTTTACAAAAATGAGACAACCAGTATAAAACAATAAGTCATTCAAACAGTCTCTCCTGCTGATACCCTAGCAAAGCAAGCTGAAGTCTAAAAAGTGAAGCACATCAGTGTACTGAGATTCTTGAGGAAACACAATCACTCAACAATCCACAATGGCTGTGATAATCCAAAGATAGAATGCAGGATTAAATCTAGCAAGTAGCTCTTCCTTACAGGCTGTGGATATTAAGTTAAGTGAAGATCTTTGCTGAGTTTTTTAAATGTTTCCTGGTTATGTCGTAATGTCATCACTCGCTGGCATCCAAAGCATTTAAAATTCTTCAAACAGATTGTTGAAAACAAGGTTCCAGCTCCTGCAGCAGAATTTTCTTCCCCCACTATGGTCCACAAGCCTGTTTTCAAATTGAAAAAAAAATTGTACATATACAATAGTTGTTTTTAGGCAACTTGCAGAATGACAAACAGGCCAAATGTACCCAGCATTTACACTAGATGTTATTTTATACTCTTACCTACCTCAGTAAAAACAACTAGAACCATATCAGTGTTTCTATTTTCCAAACATTTTGCACCTCTAACACAAGACGAAAGATTCCTCAGGTGCGAGCCGCCTGCGAGCCCGCAGCCTTGATGTGCCCTGACATCACGAGATAAATGGATTAAGCAGATAAGCCTCATAGTGAAACAGTAAGTGTAACTGCATCTGTCTCCGGCAGGCTTTGAGTACTTCGAGGCGAGCGCCAAAGACAACATCAACGTGAAGCAGACCTTCGAGCGGCTGGTGGACATCATCTGCGAAAGGATGGCCGAGAGTCTGGACAACAACGACCCCACCGTCACCGGAGCCAAGCAGGGACCACAGCTCAGCGAGCAGCCGCAGAGGTCCCATCAGGATTGTGCTTGCTGAACACACACACACACCCCCACACACACGTACACACGCACACCAATACTTGCATTGCTGCCCCGAACGCCTCACATCTTATTTTATTTTTTCTGTCTGTAACTCACGTTTATTTTCTTAAACACACAGAGTGATAAATAGGCTGCTTAAACTCTCCACTCCTCTGTTTCCACCGTCCACATGGGCTGCCGCTCTCCAAAGATGCACTGGCTTTTCAGATGTACTGTCATAAGACTTTTTGTTTTTCTTTCAAGAACACAGAGATTATGTGATTGAGTCGGAAGGGTGCAGAGCATTGAACAGAGCTCCAGATTTCCCTTCTCTTTAATTCCATTATGCACACACTATACTGTATGATATGATTTTATCATGAGAATATTTAAAGGACAGCGCAGCCTGAGATCAGGCCGTT
>OMNM01008377.1:6454-16588 GCA_900302745.1 Parablennius parvicornis
AATAATAATAATAATAATAATAATAATAATAATAATAATAATAATAATAATAATAATAATAATAATAATAACTTTATTTATATAGCACTTTTCAGAACAGTAGTAAGTGCTTTACAGAAAAAATACCAACAAAAAGCAAAATAGAAAAGTCAGGTTAGAGCGAGCAGACAAGCAATCATTAAACAGACGGAAATTACAGACAAAAAATATTGGTGACAAAACATCACAGGCCTAGGTGGCTTAAAAGAGAGCATATAAAAGATAAAAGGGGCATTATTTTGCTAAACAAAAGGTAAACTTCAATTAAAAGCGAGTGGATAAAAATGGCTTTTTAAAAGAGATTTAAATTAAGTCACTGATTCTGCGTTATCTTCTCGGGGAGGTCATTCCAGGGTCGAGGGGCCCTGGTGGAGAACGCGCGGTCACCCTTAGATTTAAGTTTTGACTTTGGGATGACCAGAAGGAATCCACCCGAGGATCTAAGGCAAAATCTTAAAATCAATTCTAAAGCGGACAGGGAGCCAGTGAAGGGAAGACAGGACAGGTGTGAGGTGTTGTCGCCTCTTAAAACCAGTAAAACCAGCTGGGTTTATGTATTGCTCTATTTGCTGCAAAGCTGATACGTAACTTCGTGGATATTTGAGGAGCACCACTTAAAATGGGACTTAATTCTACTGCAAACTGTGTGACTTCAGCAGTTGTAAGTCTATTACCTGCTGCACTGTGTGACAGGGATTTTAACAGCTCGGGTAAGTTAGACTGCACAATGTTGCTCCGCGCTGAAGTGGAGTTGACAGCCTACATAAACAGGCAAGAATTAAAATCCTAGAGTGCTCGTCATCTACTGTGCCTTCAAAACATGCATGGCGCTAACCAAGAACCAAGGTGTTTTTTAGTAGCTTTATGTGCACGGAAAACGTTTGTTATGAAAGAGAAAGACTCTGCAATCTACCACTTTTATTGTGTGAACTGAATTAGAATTGAACCATAAATATGCTTTTCCTTCTTCCAAGACTTTGACCATTTGAAGGGGGAAAAAAAATAATAATTCTACAGCTAGAGTCAAGAAGCATCCACTTTAATTACCTGCATTGTAGGGCAACACTTGAGCACCACCCGTATCTGCTCTCAACCCTGAAGCATCCACATCACCTGCTGAGACGCTCACATGTGGAATTAGCAGCGTCCCTTCTTCTCTCTGGATCGTGAAGGTTTGAGTTTCTTTGTTTTTTTTTTTTGTTTTTTTTTTAATCATCCAAGACTGCAACACATTTCAAAAGAGCTACAAGTGTCATTGTTCAGTTTTACTTCACATTTGTGTCACAGAAATCCCACTGCAGTCTCTCTGAGTGCTGCAGTGTCAATGTACCAGCAGAAAACTTTGTTGTCCTATAATTTAGCCCCTCTGAGAGCTCCGAGTGTGAAATCTTCAACACCCTGACCCAAAGAAAACCCTTTTACGTTGAGCTATAGAGCCATTAACACACGCAGTCTGCTCCCAGCAGCTTCTCCTGATAGAGAAAACCAGGAACTCAATCATGGAGCTTTTTACATTTATGCCAAATTAAAAATATGAACTGTGGATGATGGCGCACTGCCACTTTGAGCTGGGATAACGATAACTGATCTGCAGAGTGGCGGCTTTACGGTGGGATTATGAGCTACTGGTAGGTACATTAGAGATTTCCACTGACGACGATGCTCCCCAAGGGCTGCGTGCCACAGTGTTTGAGCTAATTTCCAATTAGCAGCCTCGACTGGCTGGGAAATAACAGCCGATTTGGCCCGGTGTCCTCATAATGAATTCAATTACTGACGAACGCCGAGTGGAATTAAAACCACGTACAGGCGGCCTTTGCGCTCCGACTGCGTCCCTGAGGAATCCTCTGGCGTGAGATTACCGCCATAAAGAGGTTCATCCACGCACAAAGAACACACATTTCTCCGCCATCACTTTTCTAAATACCTTAATATTTATGCTGTGGTGTCTCTGACGGCTTGTGAGACTGCCACTGTCTCATATGGGGACAACTGAAATAAATGAAAACGACACTTTGTTTACAATTGCACTAACACTGTCATGTGAATCAGAATGAGATAGGTGCACATTAATAAAACATCATTTCCAGACATTAAGTACAATTGCAGACATGCAGCCGTGACACTACATGGCAGATCATGTGACTCTGCTTCAGAATAGTGAGCTGAAGTGGCACCAAACGAGTCTGAAGACTTCCCCACAGTGCCGGACGGTGAAGGGACCCGGCGAGCAGACGGGATTAGTAAATAAAATTGAAAATAAATTTTAAAAAAGAAGACATATTTATCATCTTTAGCGAAAGCCAAAAAAAGTAAACTGATGTAGAGATCAACAGGGAAGTTTATTTTTGTGACAACAAGTTAGATTAGAGTGTAAAACTAGCCGGGTTTAATCTTGGTTTGAAGGTCAAGTCGCCATGTTTTGTGTGACTTCTCAATAATGGTAACAAAAATGGTCGAACAGGCTGTAAAAGGCCAACTTTTAAAAGATACTATCTGCAAAGTTTCATCAGCTAGAAAAGGACAACACCATCACTCCAAGAGGAGGGTTTTAGTTGACTGTTGGCTTAAGTTTTATCCAGGATGCTATTCCCAATGCAACCAGCACAGGAAGGCTTAGGCCTCATTTATATGACATTTTCAAGAGAAAATGCGTAATTTTTGCGTCTTCGTGTCAGAAAAGTTTTGAAAATGATGGGAGCCATATTAAAAATGTTGTTTTCAGTGTCAAAAGTACCATATTTGTGTATGAAAATGCAAGAAATGAATCCCACAGCTGCTCCATATGTGCTGTGCATGGTCCAAATCTAATTTGATTTTCATTAGTCTGGATATTTTGCGCGTAGAGTAAATGTATGTGAAATTGCTCGCTGAAAAAACAAGAATATTGCATCCATTCATGATGTCCTGTCTCTTTTCATCCAACTGACAGTTGCACGAGGCCCGAGTCGATTCCCAGCAGATAATGAGCGATGGTCAACAATCCCTCATAGAGAGAGAGAAACATGGAGAAACAGTCATATTGTTAATGTCTGTGTTTTGAAGTGGGGTGAGGGTGCATGGTAGAGAGTAGTAGTAGTTTGAATACGGGCTGGTCTTTATTTGTTGCATGTTCTCCTCTTATGTTTTGTTGTTTTGTTTTTTTTGGGGGGGAGGAGTTCTGTACAAGAGACAAATGTCTCAATTTTTTTCCAAAAACCAAACCATTACAACCAAAAATGACTAAAATCTCAGCATAAAACTCATTTTAATGATGAAATCTTCTGGTGCAAAATAGCGCCGGTTTTGGCCCACGGGCCTTAAGTTTGACATCCACGTCTGAGATAAATCCTTGTGTATTTTCTAACATCCCATTTTTATAATTTCAAGTGTTGCCTGGCTACATGTTCTTCAACCACTGAACCTTAAAGACCTGGAGCAAAGTATTTTATGCGCAATGCTTCCTTTAATGTCGGGTGCAATGTGAATACATTGCCATACTGGTACATATAAAGACCTGCAGAAATACATGTAAGAGGAGGAAATGCAGATGCGGCATTGCTTCAAGCTCTGAAGGTTTTATTGGTTTCAATATGAAGTCATAATCCGCTCTTTTTCACATTTGGCATATCATCCCTATCTTTCTTGATCTGTGGCTGTTTCTCGTGAGAGATTCAAACTCAAAGTACCGTGCAGTTACAGCGTTTTAGAAATATTTCATGATATTTTCAGTATGCATCAAAGAAAAATGAGTTTAATACAATTGCTCAGCTCGATCCAATAGATCAGAGATGGGCGTGGCAGTGGCATAACACTTCCAAACAATTACTTAATGAAAAACAGCACTTGTCAGGGACATCAGGACACACAGCACTGCGTATAATGGTAAAAGGATTCTTATCATCCGCCTTGTTGCAAATGATATAAATTTGAATAATTGTTTCTTTAGGGAGCATAACTAAAGCAAACTGGAGGCGCAGACAGACAAGAACACACAAAAGTAGATCGTAGGTGAGGAGACAAACAAAGAAGTCTTCACAAAACAGATTTTAAAATGAAATATTTATGTTTGCTTCAGTTTCTTCAATATTATGCTAATTTATCTGCTATATAAATGGCTGTCTGCTTGGCTGTCTGTGGAAAACAGCAATCATCACTCACTGCCCTTTGGGCACGAGTGTGTAATGAGAAGAGACCTACAGGAGGAAGGTAGAATCTGAGCTGCCTGCGTGCAGGTTTCGGCTGCATCTTTTTTTGTGCATTTGTGTTCATCCTTCATTTCTCTTGTTAACAAATGAGGCCTTGTGTGTGTCTGGGAGGGATGTGAAATGGGAAGTGGCAGGAAAAATAAAAGACAATTGTGGCGGAAAGGGTCATTTGTCTACAGTAGAGAAGGTGAAAGAATCTGAATTTCAGATTCGCCGAGGAAAAGCTGGTGATGTTGTCATTTGTCATTTTCCAGGAGCGGCCTCGCACTGGCCAAGGTCAAACAAACTTGACTCATCCCGCACCTGGTTAAAATTCCTCTCTGCGTTGCTGTTTACTCGCCGACTCTCAGCACAGCAAACAGAGAGCGGCATCATGGGAGCCGTAGTATTTATGGCTTTTCAAAGCTGCAGGTGAACGGAGAGGTGGGAGCCGGGGATAAATGGGGGAGAAGACAGGGAGGAGAACTGAAGATGGAGGAAATTATTCACCACATCACCACCGTGATCGCGACCTCGGAGACGAGCGGAAGATTAAGAAAACGCCCCTGTGCCACCAACCACACCTCTGGGCTGTGAGAAATGAAGGAGGACGGCGGATGAAGACAAGGACGAAGGCTGAAGCAAGATGAAAGCCTCACAAGAAGCTGCCGCGATCGCATCAGAATCCAAAAGTTAATTTCCAACGCGGTGACTTACCGATGGGACTCAGTGTTGACTGTATAAACTTGTGTGCAACGCCGACTTGTTTTTTTTTTTTTTTTTGTTGGTTTTTTTTTTTTATTGCTGGAACTCTGTTGTTCCGTCTAATGTTCGCAGCGGAGCGAGCCCCGTGTTGGCAAGGCTTAAATTCACGCCCGGGGCATTACAGCTTCACCGGTTTTCGGGCAAACCAGCAGGCTGAGCTCCGGGTTGAAATCACTCGATGAGAACACACAGGGCTGCGGCACGCCGAGCCTCGGACTGAAGGTCAGGAGAGTCACGTGTGTTAAGGACAAGAGAGTCTCTGGCACACTCATCAAGTGTTTTGTATTTTTATGAAGTGCTCAGCAGGCCACTAACCGACACTCTCGACACAGAATCAAAAAAAAAAGAAAAAAAAAAAGAAATGAAACGCAGGATGAATTGAGGGCTGTAAACTGAAAACGACACCGTTCAGCAGCAGCCGGATTCGGCACATGTCACTCAGCACCCTGCTGACAAACACAAGCGCTGTTTATGTAGCGCGCGGGCCTTTGGTGACAAAGCGCCGCCGACTGTTGTGTTGATGCCTTTAGAGGCTTCGCCATGTGATGATAAGCTCCTGAAAGCCCGGGATAAACAAGGTTACATCGCAGACGCATTCACCCGGCGCTGGTAGGGATTTCAAAAGTAAACCCCTTCTTAAATGATTGAAGCTTTCATGGAGCCACTCGAGGCCGAGGAATGATACTTTTAATTAATACATTTTAAACTGTGTGCGGTTGAGACACCCAGCGGGCGACACAGGTGTGGCTTTCAATCTGACAGCGCTGGCGGCAACAAGAGAGCATAAATGATCACCTCAGCTCAAAAGCTCCACGCGGTAAACAACGCGACGGGTCATTTATCACTTCCTTCACATAATTCCCTCATTGGAGGGATGACTGGAGCCATCTCTTCACCAAATCATGTTAGAGTTTGCAGTTTCCTAATGTGGCACCTTAGGGGTTCTAAACCTCACTAAACATTGCACAAAAAGTCAATGTGTTTATGCTAACTAGGCTACTTACTTGTTCTTTAAAGACAAACGAATAAAATAGCCAAATCTTCTTGTCAATGCCAAACAACTCCTTCTGCTCTCATTTCATTGTTCATTTCATTTCAATAGTATTTATTTAGTCAGGAGAACCACATTGAGATTAATAATCTCTCTTACAAGGGTGTCCAGGCAGCAGCACATAAAACAAGTTAACTGTGTCAAAATAACACTAAAATGTTTCTACATGAAAATCAAATAAAATGTAGTCACAGAGTAAAAGCATATGAAAGATAAAACTATAAAAGCCACCAAATAGTTAAAAATAAATGAGCTAAAGCAAGAACAAGATGAAGTTTTTGGTTCCAGGTGCTGTAAAATAGCCCTAAAGTCTCCCAGTGAGACCAACTCTGTGAGTTTTAAGTCTTTCTGGAAAGCGTCCCATGAACATGGAGCAGAACACATGAAGGCTTTTATGCCCAGGCCCTTACAGACAGTTGGAACCGTGAGTGAAAACAAGTCTTTAGACCGCAAACTCTGTTATTTATGGGTTTCTGGGTCACGTGACTACAAAGGTAGGGAGGCAGCAAACCAAGAATTGCCTTGCAAATAAACCAAAGTCAGTGAATGTGTCCGTGTAAAGATAGAGCAGGAGTCTCATAAACAAACAAACAGTCACAAAAGTCTGGATTATCCTCCACAGGGTAGTCACTAGACTGAAGGAATTGATCTTATTCTACAACCAGCTTTTACTGTAACTCAGCCAACATGGTGGTGTTGGTCACTCTCGCACCAACAGCATGAACAAGCTCCTCCTACAAGCTTGACCTCCACCATTTCCGCTGCCGAATTCTGGAGGTGGGTTTTTAAAATGTTGGACTATATGAGGAAGCAACTGCATCCAATTGTTTGGTTTTGAAGGAAAGTTGAAGGCCAAAATTCCGATTGATTTCAGCGGCAGAATCAGCTGTGAGCAGTGAGGACTCAGTAACCTTTTAATGAGTTGAGGCAACGTGGACACGTTAGCTACTCATCCCAGAAAGGCACGTCGTACAAATACACCACCATTTCAAAGAGAAATAATAGAAATAAAAAATACAAGAAATACACGATTTGTTACCAAGAAGCATACTTATAACAAACTAATATTTACATTGTGTCCTTTACTTGGTAAAGATCATGATAAGATGGTGTTTATGGTTTTAAAAAAAAAAAAAAAATCACACACTTGACTTCTAATGTTGAGGTGAAAAGAGAAAATGCAAAATGAGCACATCTGGTTTCGTCCTTCTAATGCCTCTGTTGCCTTTGACTTGACAGATACAAAAAGAATTTTAAAAAAAAATCATGCGAGGGAGAGATGTAAAAGCTCCATAAATCATATATGACCACCCAATCTACATACTCCACACGGTTTTCACATGAACACGAGATGGTATAACTGAACCAACTTTAATGAAGCCATCCCATTGCACCATTATAGTTTGTGGGGAATCGGCTCCAGTGCGACGTCAAATATTCACAGTAGCATATGAAAACACGATTGACATTCTCTTGCGCCAATGTGCACGTCATGGAAAATATGTCAGCGTTTCACAGCTCCCTCTTCTGTCATGTTGCATTTTTAAACACCATGCAGCAAACAATTCACATTCCTGAATGCTGATAAACCCGGCACAACATCAGCTGCATGCTTAATAGCAGCGGTACATGTAGGTGTCCAGGGCTTTCGCTCTGAGCGAGGAGCCGCCTGGTACATTGTGAGCGGAGAGTTATTAATTGTTAAAAGATATCTCAATTAGAATTGGGTTCTCTAAAGAAAAAAATAAAACTGTAAAAACACAAATTTAAATGAAATGTGATTTGCGACATGCTGACTTCAGGGCATCGACTCCCCCATTACTGTATGTGCCACTTCGGCTTGGAGCTGAGAGAGCTGCGGATTTCACTGCAGCTGATGACACCAGTTGTCACTGACTTCACTCTTCAAGCTCCGTGGCTCTGATGGGATGTCAGATTTTGCTCGCCAAAAATAAATCCCTCCACTGATGGCAGTATTTATTTTTTTTTTCCATTATAATCACTCAACGTCAATCACAAACTTGGGCGGATAGACAAACCAGATCAAAAGACGTGAACGAGAAAACAAAGATCACTCAGGCATGACAATTACACAATACAACAGCAATCACATTTTTTTTTTTTTGCAAGTAGAAGAAAAAAATTGAACTGTGCTGCAGCGTGCTCTCATCTAAGAGCAAGAGGACCATGATTGATTCTGGCCTCGGGATTTTATTGTGCGGCCTTTGCAAAGTCTCTATCTGTATGTGCAGCGTCTGAATACTACAATTTGGTCATGCAATCTGGAGACGTGCTCTCTAGGTAATGGGTAGAGCCGTTCTGGATGACTCACGTTTGTTGCCTTTACAAAATTACCATTAGGCAAAACGTTTACAGAAGAAGAACTTATCTTAAACAACTAATATTGAATTGTGAATGAACTTTGCGCTGTGCAGCGGAGGTTAGCATTCTGTTCTTTTCCCCGGTGATGTACTCGTAACCTGTCGAGGGTGTAACCTGCCTCTCTCCCACAGTCTGAAATGAAACTGCGACAATAGGGTTGGATAAGTCAAGAAATTGGGAAATTAAACAGCAGCAAAAACACGAAGAAGGAGAAATGAAAACCAGCTTGTTTATCATAGGTTTGGTTGACTAATTTGCAGGATTACCAATTGCATTAGAAAACACTCTGTAACCAGGCAACACTGCTGCTGTTCCTCAAATAAGCTACTCTTCCAACAAAAAGAAACCCCGACAAGGACCTTTCTGTGCAATCTTCCTGGTGAAATGCTGCGCTCATTGTTACCCACTCAGAGTGTCCTTGAGAAAGAATGCGACATGCTGGTTTGATATCGGAGCCTGAGTGACACGCCAAACCCCCGCCCCCCCCATACGTTATGATTAAAAGTAATTAGCTCAATAGTTGTCTTTCATCAGCTGGAGGGTACAAAAGGAGAAAAAACAGGAGAAAAATCTCACGAGCTGTGACCAAGATTTAAATCTTTGCTATCTCACATGTAGTGGCATCCCGCTGAGACGTTTAAAAATAGAGTGGCAGTGATAGTAATTGTCGTTTTTTTTTTAATTTTTTTTTTTTGCAGAAAAGAACGCAAAACAGGCAAAGTAACAAAGATTTGACAAGCCTTTTGGCGTTGGTAGCTCCAGTCGTCTCGGGCCCATTACTCATCGCTAATCTCAAAAGTTGTGTTGGTTCTTCTCTAATGACCCTCTTGGAGCGATTACTTGTCACATTGCTTATCGAAATGCTCTCAGAATGTAGTGTGGCGATTCCCTGGTTCCTTTCACTGCTGTGACTGTTCACGGAATCCACACGAAGATGTCCAGAGAGAGAGACAGGCAGACGAAGGCACTCACATTCTCGAGTACAGAGAATCTGCAGTGGCCAGGACACCCAGAGAGAACACATGCATGCACAGGCAGAACATGCAAACTTCATACAGAATGCTGGACTCAAACCAGGGACTTTCTTGTGATCAGAAAAGAATAGGAACCGCCAGGGATTCAATATTAAAGAATCATATCAAAAGAATTAGGAAAAAAAATTGATTGTTAACTTTTAACTTCAAGCAGTTCATATTACTGTTCAAATACACAAAATGGAAATTCTACTTATTGGGGCTTTTCGATGTGGACTTTGTGGCCCCGTTTACACACACACAATGTTTTCAGGTGGAAAACTTTCATTGCGGTTTAGCTGACCGGTTCAGAAAATGCAACTTTCTGAAAACACCTGATCTCCATCGCGATGAACAGCACCGACTGGAGGCCTGGCATGCTAACTATATTAATTTCAGCATCTCTGCCATTTCCGTGTTATGATATATTGTTTTGAAAACCTTGCCGTTTGAACACAAAACTTTTCTGAAACAAAAACTTAAATGCAATATCTTTTCACTGAAGACGTTGTGTAAACAGGGCCTGAGTCGGGTATGATGGAATATGAATGGAGGAAAAAAAAACCAAAAAAAAAAAAAAAAACGGATGTTGTATGAGTCCATTTATTATGTATATAAGCGGGAGCAAAGTGAACAAGAGCGAGATAAATGTCATGTTTCTAAATTAGAATCCAATTGCCTTCCGATGTGTTCTGCTGGTTCTAATATGCGCATGAGT
>OMNM01008383.1:5274-17972 GCA_900302745.1 Parablennius parvicornis
GTCTATGCTCACAGACAACATCATTTAGTGGAATACCATCATTCATTTTAAATATTTCACTCCTCCTAAATCTCTAATGCCATATGGCCAATCACAAGGAAGGTTCTGGGACAGATGGCCAATGGCGATGACCCTTACTCCAAGCAGGCTTAAGCCTAGGAAGACAACTATAAGATTAGTCTGCTTCATACCAAATAAGGGTCCTCAGAGTCGCAATAACATGTGACAGGCGCACTGTGAAAAACAAGAAGCAGATTGCTAAAATGATCACTGGAGTCCCCCTGATAAGGTCATCTTGACCACAAGTCAGCAGAATTGAAATTCAAAGGAAGCTATCAAATCTGCATGTTTCCCCCCCCAAAAAACTGAGGCTCACTACAAAAAACCTCTTTGAACTCCATTCAAAGTGGCGAAAAAAAACAACTACAAACTGAGTTGAACAGACATTTTGGCCGTGTTTGACCCACAAATTCAGCACGCGAGAAAAGCAGAGACAAGATTTACCCCATTAGCAAACAGAAATCTTCTTATCACCGCCTGATCTGTGGATGTGGCAGCAAGCCTGCAGCAGGATGAGCCCAATGTTACACACAAAGATAATTTTATGTTACAATCTTTTTTGACACGATTTACAACAGGATAACCTGTGGTTGAGTAGAACTATCAATGATAAAGAGTTCCAATTATTTTGTAGTATTTTCTTTGAATATGAGCAGGGCTTCTCTTGACGCAGCTTTTCCAGAGAACTGTCTGGGAGCCGCATGTTACTTTCTGATCATGTGTTTCACTGGGTCTTAATTTTCCAGCAGTGTTGCAGCAAATCTATATGAATGAAAAAATGTGGGTCAGTAATACACTTATTCTGTGCTTCTGATGAGTGCCATCTGTTGTAAATAATAATATGATGAGAGACTGATGGTATTTTTTTTTTACTTTCACCAATGCAGGCTTTTGATTATTTGCTTCACTTAAAGTATAGAATGCACTGAAGTTGCACGCCTTAAGAAAAAAAAATATATTCAGCATGCCACTGAGTGTTAACATGCTCTTTGCGTTGAGGGTTTGTTTTCTCACCCTTTCTCACTCTTTTTTTTTTTTTTTTTTTTTTTAATTTAGTCAAATATACAAAGCTGTCTTTGCAATCAAGGCCTAAGCACTTGTAGGAAAGAGCTTTAGAGGAATAATTAAAAGGCCAGAGTAAGAGAAGACAGCTTTGGGTCCAAAGTGACAGAAAGTGAGAGTTGATAACAAGGTTGTTTTAAACATCCGTCTTTGAAAGAATGTGATCAAAGGATAGAGAGAGGGAAAAGATGGGACAGGAGGAGGAAAAAAATGTGTCATGCCACCAGACTGGAGTAGATTTTATACAGACAGTGAGTATGAAAAAGAGTTAAAAATCCATCCACACTTCGCTATAAGTTCATAGTATATGAGAAAAACCACAACTGTATCAATTGTCTGAACAAGTGGGAAAAATATAGCGATTTATTCATAGACACAGAGTTATTATTTCTTTTTTTTTTTTTTAATTGTGGTCACAGCTTTGTTTTACTTCATTTCCTTCAATATGGCAATAAATAATGTGGAGTAGCAAATACTTAAACACAATACTCTGTTAGTAAGTGTAAATGTGGCTGAGCTGAGACAACAGCATCCACTGTGGAAGATGTGAATTTGGAAGATCAACCTTTCAATGCAGTTTTAATTAAAAGGCACACTGGTGGCGACCCTGATTAAGCCGACAAACTACAGCGCATGCATGTGTTTATGTAAGCATAAGAGAGGATGGTAGAGAGTGACTATGAAGAAAAAGACAGGGCGATTTTGGAGCCAAGGTTGAACTCTGTTAGTGTTGGTACTACAGGGGCTTCTTTTCGGGAGAACCATACAAAGATGCTTCAAGAGCAACTTCTGATGGGATAGCACAAATTATCATTGTTACAAATGTATCAACAGAAAAGACTTCTTACGAATGTAACTGAGTTTGATTGTTTCATATTATTGTAAAGAGTTGCTATTTTAAGAAAATACCTGTTTTGTGTAAGAAACAATGGCATTTTTTGAAAAATGAAACTGATGTCTTATAGAATAGTTAAATAACGAACAGATTTCAATCCTTTTAGACATAACGTAAGCATATTCTAAATGGTAAATATGCTTTATTTAAAATGTTTGATAATTGAACTTTTACAAAATTGTCATCACAGACAGTCTTTGACAATATAAACATTGTTTTGCATCCAGCACTAGCACACACGATTTCATTGGTTGTTGTAATATCATTTTATGTTATGTAAGTATGTTTACAAAGACTTTGCCAGTGGCAGGATTTCAAGTTTCCCCAGGGGGCCAGGCCCTGGCATGGAAATTCTGGGGGTCCTGACCTTCCTGCCCCAACATCTGTGATTTCAACCCCTGTCAGATGGTAGCCATGATGTTCATGTTTTTGTTTTTTTTTGTTTTTTTATTTACAGGTTTTATCTTGACTGCATATAATGTCATTTCAGTTTTAATGCAGGTATTATGTATAAGAAAACAAAAATAATCACCAGAGATGTTAAATACCGTTTGCATTTGCATGTCAAAGCCCAGACTAGTCTGTGATTTCTGTGTCGCAATGTTCAAGTCACATTCAGCAACTTTATTCAAATCAAACTCTCGTTAATTTGAACACTTTTAACATATTCAGGAGCTGAAAACACCAAAAAATGTCATCCAGTCATGATAAAATGAAGTGCAAGTGTTTTGATTTTGAACAAATGGGACAGCTTAATCTAGTTTTGGAATATATCCATTCTTAAAATGTGAAAGCAATATGGTTGGCATTACAGCATCACAGCCAAGACATGCTGATTTCACTCCAGGCTGAAGCCCTTTTATCTGGAGTCTGACTGCTGCTCCTGTGCTCGAATTATGTTTCTCCAGCTTCCTTCCACAATTCCAAAATATGCTTTTTAGAGTCAATTTGTGACATTAACTTGGCTGTAGATATAACTTTGAGTTCCTGTGTTTTCCCTGTGAAAGACTGACAACCTGTTTGGGGTGCATTACGTCTTTACCAAGTGTCAGCTGAGATATGCTCCAACCCTTGAAACCCTCACTTGGTTATATACAGTGAATGGTCATTTTAATAAAAGTGACTGTTCTTTTTAAGTTGGTACTTTTTCACTGCATACTATTTAGCTCAGCCAGTTAATCATACTTGAGGAGCAGTTATGAATGATTTCAGATTGATTGAACTGATGATTCTGGAGACAGATACAAACCCGCAAAATACTATCCATACAAAACGTGGAAAAACTGAGAATATTTTAATCTGTGAATTTCAATATATATCTGATGGTCTCCCATTACAACAGAATGAATAAAATATGAAAGATATGAATAAATACCATACAACAGGAACATTCTTTAATACCACCGTCTGGTTCAGATTTTTTTATGCCCTTGCATTTCAATGACTGTAATGGGTTAATAAAAAAATGAGGGGTATCCTAAAATATATCTTTGTTGTGTGTTGAAAACAAACAAACATTAAAAAAGTGAAGAATATGCACATATTTTCAGCTTTCAGAGTTTTCAGCTCTGCCGGTGACTAGTGGGTGAGCTACAGAACTGCAGCATTAAACGCGACCTATTGTTTATCAATCTCCACATGATGGCGCTACAGCTTTGTCGAGCAACCTGATCACGTGGCTTCACTGTATTTATTTGTCCGCCTGTTTTCTGTGTCGTTTACTTCATTTTTCGTTAGAAAATCGCGGTATTCATGACGTGACCCCCGCGTCCCTGAAGGCAACATGTCAGACAAACAGCGCGTGCTGCCTTCGTGGATGATCAAGAGGAAGGAGGAAGTGAAGCAGCCGCTGAAGAGCAGGAGGAAACACAAAGCTGCGAGGTAGAGAGCTAAGGAAACAAGACACAGGCTTTTCTTGAAGCTCCCGCAGGATTTCTGACTCAGTTTTTCTCCTCCAGGGGTATGTTTTACTGCATGAACGAGAAGGAGCTGGTGGAAGCGGCGATCTCATGTCTAACAGACGGTGACCGGCAGGAGGCGTTGCTCCGGACTCACCAGCAGGTGGTGCTGTTTCCCTCCGTGTTCCATGCTGGCAAGAAACTAATGGTTTCAAACTTCTTTAAGCAGCCCATATGTAGCGATTTTCAAACTTAATCGAACTCCCTCTAAGTAACAGAAGTGGTAAACCTACTTATTCTTTCTTGCAAAAATACCTATTTTTTCACTTAAGTAAAAGTAAAACAGAACAGTACAAAGCTTATTAATTGATGAATTAATTCATTCCTTTATGTCTTTATTTATATACGTCTACTTTGAAGAGGTCTTGAACGTTTTTTGGTCTTCATATACACATACGTGCTTAAAAATGTGCAAATATACATATAACTGCTGTAGTAATACTATGTTAGTAAACACTGACAGCAGCCTTATCATTTACAATCACACAGATTTGGTCTGTGTCACAGTTTCGAGTCAGAGACTATTAATACACTCATTTGCCTTTTATACCACAGCACTTTACCCATCATCCTATCTGGTGATGGATAAAGGCAGGGTACATCCTGGATAGGTTGCTTTGCGATCCCAGGGCAAACACAGAGAGACAGGTTAATCACAAGCACTTACGGTCACACCTATGGGTGATTCAGCTGACTTTGACAGCATATTTTCGTGCGAATCAATGGGAGTACCTAGGGAAAACCAGGGTACTCGCACGGGTAAAAAAAAGCAAACACTGCACTTCATCCCATGCCTACCACTACACCACTGTACAGTCCTCTTGGAAACGAACAAGAGCATAAATGTTGATAATGTTTATATTTTTGTTAAAAAAAAACAAACTTTATTACAGTCTCAAAACATAGCCAATTATAATGAAACCTTCTGGTGCAAAATACAGTGAAATGTCCCAAACAAATTCACGTTTGGTACAAACTGACAGCATTGTTTTTAGGCTAATGCTAGATTTATAGCAACGAAGTAGCTTTCTTTCATAGCAGCATCACAATATCTCTCCTTGAGTCTCTCTTGTATCCACTACTCTTAAGTCACCCCCCCCAAAAAAAAAATCAATGTTGTCTTTGAAATTCTTACAATTCTCTTCTTGCAGGCCCACAGGCCTTATGTTTGAGACCCCTGGTTTAGGACACATGGTCAGGGCAACATGAGGGAATTGAACCTCTTAGTATAGGATTGGATGATAACCCGCTGAGCCACCGCAGCCCAACACTACTGCAACCACTATTACATTTTCAGCTAACAATACTTCGACTTGTTACAATCATCATCACTCTTTCGAGCTCTGCTAAAACACATGTTTTCTCCCTCTGTGTTTGCTCTGTGATTACAATGGTAATAGATTGGCTCCAGCCTGCAACCCTGATCACAAAGAAGCAGTATAAAAGCTGGATAGATGGAATACGATCATTAATGTTGGAATGAAACTGCCTTTCAAATGTCCACAAAAAGAATGCAACAGTCAGCAAATCATTTGAACCCCAAATATTGGTAATCAAAAAGTGTTGTTGGATTTGATAACAACAAAACATTTCAAACAAACTGAGAGATGGGCAACCGTCTAAAGTAAGGCTACTCGTAAATTTGTGCAATAACTTCACGCCTTATTTGTTTTAACTGTTTAGCAACTTAGAAATTTAGCAACATTATTGCGTGTTTATGTTCACAGTTGGGCAGAAGTGTTTGACTGCTGCTGTTTTTCAGTCTGTTTGTTGTTGACTTTCTCTGCTTCCAGAGGGCAGGGGGGAGAATCAGTGGTGTAAAAGGTGGATGGGTCCTTTAAAATACAGCTGACTACAGCTTTTTAAGTTTTGCCGAATTTTCTTTAGGGAGCTGGTAGCCACCATCAAACACCCACTGCGAATCCCTATAGATGGTCCTAACATCACCCTCTCTTTATCGTGCACATAGGTTGAAGAAAAGCCAAAGGAAACCCCACAAAAGAAGGATGAAGCCATCATTTCGCAGAGAACCGACAAGCTGATGTCAAAGTCTTCAGATGAATCAACGGTCTGCAGCGATGACCTGGATGACACATACGTTTCAGAAACAGACTTGGACATCACGGAGCAGGACACAGTGCCGTACACGGAGAGCCGGCAGGAAGCTGGACCCGAGGGTCAGAGGTCAGAACCTGATCGGGATCGAGGCCAAAAACTAAACCCAGACGTGGAAACAGAAAAGGGGAAGGAGCAGTCACAGACACCAGCAGGTGCACCGGAGGACGACGATGCTTTCAGACTCGTGCGGGAAATTTTTTTCACGTGATGACGAACTTTGATATGATAATAACAGACCAAAATCAAACTTGAATGATGGTTTTGGACCAAGTTGCCTCAAAGCAAATTAGGATTTCCTGCAGTTGTATATACAAAAATGGACAAAAATAGTATCCACTTCCCACACCGAGTTAAGTAAAGAGTAAATATTAACAATAAAAATGAGAAAACACAAAGATGCAATGAGAAAGCTAAAGCAAACAGTTTGGAGTTCAAAGAAGTATTTACTTATTAAGAAGCCCGATAAAATACTGCACAGTGCCAGTTTACATTGTGTGTTTCCATGTGTGCTCAGTGCTCCTCCCTGAAGTTTTGTTTAATTGAATATCTTGATGCCACAGGGATGCAAAGTTTAGCATCAATAGTTTACCAAAGAAATATTCCCTGGAAATGATGTGTATTTATTTGTATTCACCTCTTAATAACAATACCTAATTTTTGTGTAACTACTTAGCGTCTTATTGTTAAAGGAGCTAGCTTTTGCTTGTCTACTAACTGGAGGCCAGATTGAAACCCAATAGAACAGTCGTAGCTCCATGTACCATAGAATTATGGAAATTCCCTTTGGCAGGATAATACGTCAGTGGGTTACTGAGAGCGATAATGGCACAAACAGGACACTTTTTGTGCTGAGATGCATAATAATCACAATACCCGAAGTGAAACGGACACCAGCTGTGGTCCTATTTCAGTGTGCATCAGCCCTGAGGTTTGTTTTCAGAGAGATGTGTTTTCACAAACCCATATTAAGCTAATATATTGAGAACTGTACCAAACAGCCTCTTTGTATATGCATGTTTTCTACAGGTATCAGAATAAAGCCTCAACTGTGGGAGCAAACAGCACATCTGCTCTGTGCTTGGGATTTCACTTCAGAGGTTATCTAAACTTTTTCACTTGAATATCTTTTCAACTCAGACCAATTTTAAAGTGAGCACAATTGCAGATATCAAAGTTAAGTTTTAGTTGTGCGTGTCAGGAAATGGGTTGGACATCTTGTTCTTTTGGCATTTCTATTGCGTAGAGCTTTCAGAAACCAGTTTGTCCAGAATTTACAAACACTGCATAATTAGGTACATTAAATAAATATTCCTTGCTTATAAAAACTGGCTCCTACATTCAGTTCAGGAAGCCGATGCTCCTTTTAAGATCAGGCTTCAATTACGTATTTGACTAACCTTGTAGTTAAACTGGCTAATGTCAGGGTGTACCTTTCTAAGTGGATCACTTAAGAAACTTTAGGTGCAGGTTTAGACTGAAACCACTGAGCTCTCGTCAATTTCCACACATTTATTTGCCACAATTGCATGCTACTAATGGCCTTTCCTATAATCTTTCCCCTCACCTCCATTTATCTGGCATGCTGAAGGTACGGTATTACTAGCTATGAAGTCATTTGTTAATGATCTGAGGTTGCTGGTACCAAACGCAATATTGATTGTGTTGATTGTTACTTATCCTTTCCATCCAACCCCCAATCCAAAGGTTGGAACGGACGGCTGCTACTGCTGAGTAATTTTGTGTTTCTTGAACCCTCACATACGTTCATGTATTTCATGCCCTCACAGTTTGATGTGGTCAATGTGGATCCAAGACAAAAAAGTTCACAGATAATTTGGATTCATAAATAGTATAGAATAATGAGAAATGTATGATTTATCTTCATTTTACAGAGCTCAAAGAGCTTATTATATGATGGAAAAACACATATTGTCACACAATAGCAAACACTATTTTATATCAGCCAAGAAAACTTAAACTGAGTCTACATAGAGCGCCGATACCAAAGTATAACAATTTTAGAGGTTTTTACTTTGTGTGTATTTTAAATCAGTTTAGGCAAAGTCTTTATATTACCTTGGAAATTTAATTATACATCTTGGGGAATTTTTAGTGGTATGGAATGACAAAATGGATCCATATTGGCCAAACATTATGTAAAGTTGATGCTAAAAAAGTAGTTTTCATGTGCCTACAATTTCTCATGTGCTACAGATTGTTTAATGTAAATTGTATTAGAATCTTGAATGATATTTACAAAAAAAAAAAAAGAGTAATCCAAAGTGTCATAGTTCTCGTGCTTATGTTGACAGAGTGACCGTTCGAATCAGGTCAGACAACAAACTTTCCAAACCCCCAGGTCAACTCAGTTGTAATAATCAGCTCCATCTGAACAAAGGTAGAACAAAAGCGTCATATCTCTCCAACTCAAATAAGACTGATGAAGCAGTAAAGATCCAATGAGGCCTGCCAGAGTGAGTGAGAGAGCTTGAAGCGGGCCTGGCAGGCCTCGCTGAACCAGAGCAACTCCTCTCCTAACAGCAGAGCCAGCAGGGCAAAGGCCACGAGCACCACAGGACATTTTTCAACCAGTGTTGAGAGGATGTTACTTTGTGTCGCAGAGGCCACTGCACAGAGACTGCTCCTGATCCAAGATGGTTCACTATGATGACATGTGTGACATGAGAGAAAAGGGCTGATGAGGACTTGAGGAAAGGAACTATTAGAAACACAAAGAGCCTGAGGATGTTCCTTGAATGAGTTACTGGAAAGAGCAGCCATGCTCGAAACCACTTTCTGCCTGAAGACCTCTGATCTGTTGATTCAAAAATGATGGTGAAATGAGTAATACAAATCCTTAATCGTGACAGGGAAAAAAAATTTGTTTTTCTCAAGTAACAGCTTTGAATGGAGAAAATCGCAAACTCTTCATAATAACACGGTGATGCCAAAGTAAAAGTGTCACAAGTCAATTTAGAAAAATGAAGATGTTAACATCTACACGCCAATAAAACACCCACTGCAAATATGAACTGTGTATAAATCAAGTATTTCTGCGTGACATTAATCCATTCAAGTGTGAGAAATCTCAGAGAACCATCCCTTAAATAGTTGTCAACATAAGGCACTGCTACAGTGAATTTGTTGCGGGTGTAATGTTCTAAAAATCAGACCGTGATTACACGCACATAGAAAAATATATAAATGGGCAAAAATATCTGTAACTTAAATATTTGTTATAAAACCATATGGATTCAATCTTCAACCTAGAAACAATATAGACTGGCATATGTTACACCCAAAAAAAGTAAATTAAACAGAACGACAGAGTACAGATTGGCATGACGTTCCTTCATGAGACCATCAGGAATGTCCCATCAAAGAGAAACTTGTGGGATTCTCAGTATGAAGCACTATGAGTTTATCATTAACCCAGATCAGCTGATCTGCATGTCTACTTCCCTGACATGATGACATTATATTTATTGGATATGGTGAACACTTAAGCTTTCTTGAGAGTACAAATGCGAGTTTGATAAAAAAAAAAAAAATACTTTCAGGCACGATTTAAAAGAGTAACTCGATTTTATGAGGGTGTCTGATTAAGTGATACAAACTGTCCCGTTAAACTTTACTCAGCTGGATAGCGTCTGATAACCGTGGAAAAAAAAAAAAGAAAAGAAAAAAGAAGAGATGTAATCAATGTGACTCAGGGTGCTGAGTGGCGTGCTCACTGGTACGCGCACCGGACGCGGACACGCGCCGCTTTTTCAGGGCTCCGCTGCGCAGGAGCGCGCTTCAACAGACAGTCGGACGTGTGCACTTCTGCAGGCTGCGAGCTCATCTGCAGCGTTTATTCTGCTTCAACTGCGACGCAAACGAGGTTCAACAGGTCGGTGAAGTGTTTGTCAACGTGTTGTGCTTTTGCCTGGATGTCGTAACCTCAAAATCTCTCACTTTTTAACACTTTGGATAGTTTTAACAGTTTGTTCTGTGCGGCAGGGAGGCGGGGTCGCCTGCGTGACTTTCTTTGTTCGTGTTGCTTTCACCAGCAATTTATGAAAATTTGCCAACTTGCATTGTTTGCGTCCATAATGATCGGTTGGTGTTGCTTCTCGTGATGTTAAGAGGGCTAATGAGCTGTGTTCCGAGTTGCATGTGGGGTTGCGGGTCAGTGGTTCTGATACAAACAGCTGAAAGAAGGTGCGGTTCTTTTATAGAATAATTACAAAGCAGATGTGGGAAATAAAGAAAAAAACATTGCAGATATGACCTTTCATTTCACATAAACTGGCAATGGTTCAAAGTGACAGTCAATTTTATTGCATGCAGGCCAGAACTTGCCTCAAAATGTGCTGATCGTGGATTTAATGCTCGAAGCAGTGTAAAAGAAAGCAGGGATCAATAGCAAAGGCTTTGAACAGTCATCTGTTACCCCTGAAAACATTCATTACCTGGACACGCTTGTCTACCTAAATATTCCTTATGTTGCACATGCAGCCTGGGAAGGGAGAACATAATGTACCATGGCACACATACAGGAATACTTCTGCTCAACCAGTTAAACATATCTGTGAAGGGCTCATGCTCCTTCTTCACTTTGTGGCGTAACAAACCCATGCAAGGGATTAAGTGTGTCTTCCCGTGTTGAATTCAGATTAACATATACTATAATGCAAAAGTTTGCATAGATATTTTCTATTATCGGTCCAAAGAAAAGTTACACGATCACTCCACGGACAGTTTAATTCTCATTTAGGCTTTCTTCACAGGTTCATCATGGGAAACAAGTTCAGTCGAAGGCGAGATGTCCCAGCTGAGACGGTGGCCGCTGAGCAAAAAACGGCAGAGGAGCCGGCAGACTCCGAAGTAACGCCAGCTCAAGAGGCCACTGAGGCAGTGGGTCTAGATAAGGGGGCGGAGGAGACAACAAAGGACACCCCGGCCGCTGCAGAACCCGAACCTACAGAGCCAGCCAAAGAAGCAAGTCCTCCAGAGCCCGAACCTCAAGCTGATCCTCTGCTCGCCCAAGAAGCTGTTCCAGAACAAGTCCAATTACCCGAGCCTATCACAGTTCTAGAGGCAGTGGCTAAGGCAGTCCTAGAACCCATTTCAGAGCCAGACCCAGTCCCAGAGGTAGTCTTAGAGTCTATCCCAGAACCAGTCACTGAAGTAGTCCTCGATCCGATCCCGGAACCAGAACCAGTCACAGAGACCATTCCTGAACCAGAAGCTATGGCAATCCCAGAGCCCATTTCAGAGCCAGAACCCACCCCAGAGCCCGTCCCTGAACCAAAGAGTGCTCCAACCCCAGAGCCAGAACCTGAGCCAGCCACTGAAACAGAATCCCCCTCAAGTCCAGAGGCAGAGCCCATCTCAGAACCAAAACCAGCCCTGGAAGAACTGCTCAGCCAAGAGCCTCTACCAGAGCAAGAGCAACTTCCCCCCTTGGTCGACATGGGCGCCCCAGATGCCACACCCATCCCAGACGACACAGACGAGCCCTCCGACACCCAAACAGCTGAGCAGCATCATGACAGTGTTGTGGCTGCTGAGCAGCAGATAGAGGTGGAGGGTGGAGAGAACCAAGTTAATGAAGAAAGCGTTTGTGAAATCCTAAAGAACTTGGAGCTGAAAGGAAATGACCTGATCAATGACCTCATTCCAAGTGACGTGAAGATTCCCGATGCTACTCCCATCACAGACATGTGCACAACCAACGATCTGATCTGAATCCTTCAAGGGGGAGTCATAAAAGAAATGCTTCTTTTTTTTTTTCCTGCGAAACTCTAACCCTTTTTACCTGAAATATGAATGGTTCAAATCTGCTTTTTTTTTTTTTAAATCTCAATATAAGTTGCCAAGTTAAGACAAATATCCTTCTTTCTTTATGCAGTTTTGAATCAACAAATTTAAAGGGGGCCAAATGAGCTGAGGAATGAACTGAAAACAATCATATTTCATATACTTTTTGACACATTTATGCAGCCAGCTTGTGTTTTCATTGAACGGTAAAGGGGCTTAAAACAGCTCAGGGGCTCTAAGTGTATTGTTAGACAACAGAGATTTTTTCCTCTATGCAAACCCACAAAGAAGAAAGTAAGTTAATGAAAGGCAGCGAATAAGGGTGGAAGATACAGCCAACATTCCACAATATGGCAGGATACCAGTGTCTGATAAACATTGATGCCTTCTTCTGAAAATGCCTGGGTTTTGCAGTAATTTTCCACATACGGCGATTGTCACCTTATGGCATTGTAATTACACCTCAGAGATCTTTTAACTCAAGCAATGACTTGATTGTAAAAAAATAAAAATTGTATTCGCCACGTTTTGCTTACGTCCCTGTTTTTTTTTTTTTTATTATTTTAGGTAGAACTTGCAAATTTGTGAGTAAAAAGAAAAAAGGTATGTTGATGTAATAGTTGTCAGACTATATAATACACTGCTAAAATGCGACATATTGAGAGCCTTTTTAAAAATACAAAATAAAACAGGTAAGTATCAATCTGTCCTTTTGACGTACAATGTAATTGTGCAGGACATAGTGTACAGCCGGCAGTCAAATTCTAGCAGGAGCAGCACAGATCATACAAAAAAGACAG
>OMNM01008398.1:5591-17515 GCA_900302745.1 Parablennius parvicornis
TATTTAACCACCTCACAGCAACAACAAGCTGTGTGGGTTTTTTTTTTTTGAGCATCAGAGCTTCACATTACTTTCCCGTGACTTTTGTGAACCACCACAGTCTGACTTGCCCCAAAGTTTTGTTAAGAACCTAAACTTTACGACCATTTCTTAAGTACAGTATGTTTAAATCTCTTTGGTAGCTCTGAAGTAATCTTATAAATCCCATGCCAGCAATGAATGATGCTTCTTCTCAGATATGATCAGCATCCGCAATGTTACCTGTACTTTGTTCGCCCAGTAGAGTTGAATTTATCACACTAAACAAAAACAACAGAATATTTGAAACTACTTAAAGTATCTTCCAGATAACAACAGTGTCATTTTTGGATCTTCTGACACATTCATCATGTTTCCTATTGTGGCGCTTCCCTTCATTGTCTAACTTGTCCCAGGAGTTTTGTAAGAAGTTAAATGCCCTTTTTTAATGTCCTGGTAATCACAAACAATATGGATTTCCACAGTGTAGCCCATTAATTACTTGTAACTTTAGAA
Organism: Parablennius parvicornis; assembly: GCA_900302745.1. Classification (NCBI taxonomy): domain Eukaryota; kingdom Metazoa; phylum Chordata; class Actinopteri; order Blenniiformes; family Blenniidae; genus Parablennius; species Parablennius parvicornis. The sequence goes on from OMNM01008398.1 coordinate 6,126, forward strand.
ACCAACTGTAATTTAATTAATTTCTCACCAAACCAAAAGGGGCTTTCACATAATATGATCAATGGTCGTTTCATAAGAACGTCTCTTACTCTCTGACTGAACTCACGTTGTTTTGTTTTTTTTTAATAGCTGTAATACTGTTTTCTCTTATTTTTCAGAGGGAAGGAATGTCAAAGTTCAATAAAATATACGAGTATGAATATCATCTATTTGGCCAGGTAAATAAACACAGTGAAATATTTTAGTCTACACACACACACACACACACACACACACACACACCTGCTCTTTTATGTTTTGCATTACCTCTTCTTTCCTTTTTTTTTCTCGCGCTTCCTTCACCAGGACGTCTCAGTGACGATGACATCTGTATCAGGTCATTTACTTGGTCTGGAGTTCAAAACACCATATCGGAAATGGTAAGTTAAAAAAACAAAACAAAAACTGCTTGCTTGTTCTGATTGGGGGAAATATTCGACGAGACACAAAATCCATAACACCTGAATGACTGTGTTCATCTCCAAAGGCATAGCTGCAATCCAGTGCTGCTGTTTGATGCAGAGGTGGAGAAGTACTGTCCAGATAACATGATACAAATCAAGGTACTGGCATCGTTACCATGTGTGAGGTCTCCCACTCATTTTTATGTCTTTAATGTGTGAAGTTGACAACTGCTTTTCTGCCTGGCATTTAATCAGTCTTGTTTCCTGCAGCGGACACTGGAAAAGGAGGCGCGGCAGTGCCAGGCTTTGATCATCTGGACTGATTGTGACAGGGAGGGAGAAAACATTGGTTTTGAAGTAATAGACGTCTGCAAAGCAGGTATAGCATTCATCTGCTGGTGAACAAGTAAATATGTGTCTAAAGTCCTTTTGGAAAACTGCTGATTGAGTTTATTGACTCTAAACTAATTGGCAGTCCACACCAATTATGTTGTTTTTTTTTAAAGTCACACTGATAAAAAATGTCTCTGTGAATTCATAATTATATCACTGACTATATTGGCGTGTGTTTGGTTCATTTGTTCTCCTATTAATGATGTATGTTTTTACGTTTCCACAGTGAAGTCCAATATGCAAGTCTTTCGGGCAAAGTTTTCTGAGATCACACCAAACTCCATCCGGCGAGCTTGTGAGACTCTGGCAGAGCCTGATGTTAACGTCAGTGATGCTGTTGACGTCCGCCAGGAGCTGGACTTGAGAATAGGTAAACACTATGATGTACCTGGCAGTGATTCATTTGAGATCACGATTACGGCTGGTGTAGGGAAACGGTGTGTCACGGTCCTCCTGTGCTCATAATCTCTCGCAGGTGCATCCTTCACTCGATTTCAGACACTTCGCTTGCAGAAAATCTTTCCAGAGTCGCTGGCCAATCAGCTGATCTCGTACGGGAGCTGTCAGTTCCCCACTCTGGGCTTCGTGGTGGAGCGATTCAAGGCCATTCAAGCTTTCATTCCCGAGACTTTCTACAAGATCAAAGGTGCCAATTCAGCCATGCTTTGGCTCAAAGGTTGAAAAGATACAGATTTGAAAGGGATAATTACCCATTTTTGTTTACTTTTTTTCTTTAACTTTTTAAATTTTTTATCAGTGCTCCATGAGGTGGAGGAGGAGGAGGAGAAGGTGGAATTTAGCTGGAAAAGACACCGCCTCTTTAATCACACAGCTTGCCTTGTGCTCTACCAGATCTGCATGGAGGTATGTGCTTGTTTATGTAAGCATCTTAACATTCGCGCGTGTGTAATATGAATCCTCATATGAGTTGTGGTCAGTTCTATTGGTACATTTTGAGAAGTAAAAATCATTTTATTTACCAGATAAAACTACATCTAAAGTCAATAGCAGAGGAGTTTTAGTGTTAAGTGTTAAACCACGCTGAATGTGAAACACAAGTGTTTTGTGAAGCTGTTATGAAGAACTAAAGTTGAGCTGTGGGAGTGTTTTATTCGGTTTATCAAAAACCAGCAGCCTGAATCGGGTCTCTGGGGGTGGCTCGAAAGCAAAGATATATTCTTCAAAAATAGTCATTGTCTTTTGTTTATATAAAATTATGTACTATTGATGTATGACTAACAAACTAACGTGAGAAAACTGCAATGCATATGTTAAATATGATTTACGTCACTTTCTCACTACCTTCTTGAATATGCATATATATGCACTGGTATAACTAAATATTTCAACTATTCTGCAGTTTATTTGTTTCTGTTATTAGTTCTTTAAACATTTATTATATATTTAATATTGATTAGCCATAAAATCAACTTTAATAACAAATCTGCTGGCTTCCTGTCACTTTAAAGAACTGCTGTCAATGACAGAGAATAAGACAACGAAAAAAGTAAATATGACTTTGAACCATGTGCCAGGCTTTGAGCAAAGACTACCTACCAACTCAAAATATCAAAAGTGGACTTGGATGCATGCGAATGCACATTGTGCATCACAGGCTATTATGATCCAGGTTGAACTCTGAGGAGCAATCATTTGAATGCAAAGGTAAGATATAAAACAGTCAATACGATGCTTTTGGTAAGAGTTTTCTACAGTTCGCAAATTCGTTGTTACAACCTAAAAATTGAATTTTATACTTTGAAAATTATGTCAGCCTGAAGGCTGCAGTGGGATCGAGAATGGTTCCATTAAGTTGGTTGATTTCAGATGAGTTCACTGTCATCAGTGAAGACATGAACCTGCTGTCGGATGTTCGTACTCAAACATCTTTGTTTCTATGCTTTTTACTGAAAATGTACAGAACATGTGATTCTTTAAATTTAGTTTCACCTGTCATTATGATTAAGTGGATTAATATAAGATCAGTTCACCTGTTTGGATTGAGCAGTTTTTTTGTTTTTTTTTTCATTCATTATTGTTTCGGTTTAGTTTGTTGTCTGCACCGAAGCCGCCTAACAACTATAGTTCTACTTTATTAAGCAAACTGCTTTTGCCTAATTTGTATTCCATGTTTAATTACCCTTCAGTAAACCCAGTAATTATCACACTGTATTGAAGGCTGATCAAAACACACACACACACATCTTTATCACACACACGCTGTTTTGTGTACAGACTTTCCTTTGTGTTTCCATCTTATTGTCATTGGAGTGATTGTGATGGTACATTTATTTTGTTGTGCTTCTGATCGTCTGTTTACTGCTGCGGCCTCAACATCTTTTTGTTTTGAGCCCTGAGTTTTTTTCACCCGTCGACGACAGGATGATGGAGGTGTCATCGGGAGCTATGACTGTTACAGAGACACTTATTGTTTGCCAGCGATGTTGACGCGTCTTGCAATTATCACTTTGCTGGTTTTCGCTGTTTCCTGCTGAGCATGATGAGAAGAGAAGGTGGGGGGAGGGGTCATCAAAATGTATATAAAGTTTTTATGGCATGGCGGCTGTGGCTTGGTTGGTAAGAGCGGGTCGTCCTTCAAATGCAGGGTTGCAGGTTCGAGTGTCCAGTGTCCCTGAGCAGGACACTGATTCCTGCTTTGCAGATGGATTGAGCGCCGTTGGTGTGTGAGCGTGTGTGACTGTGTCTAACGTTACTGTATAAGTTCACCAATTATCTGAAATCCATAGTTATTTTAGTTAAACTGGTTTGACTATTTTGAATTTGAATTATTATCAACACCTAAAGCACTGACGGCCAGTTCGAACACACTGTAACAAATAGATTCTGACATTTATCATTGTTTTTTCTTTTTTTTTTTTTAAGGAATTTCATATGCCTTTTTAAAATTTTCTGTCATATACAATGTTGCAATTTTGGAATTTCATATTAAAAGTTACTAAAATGTCAAATGATGACACTCAACTGCACGTTATCTCTGTTTAGGTGAAAGACTTTACAAAAGTTAACAATATCATCTCTCGGCGATCAGTGCAATGAGGCTGGTGTCAAATTACATCTGTTAAAGAAAATAAACTATCGTCGTTATACAATGAAGTTATGTGAAATTGCCAAGAGAGTAAATAAGATTATAATACAAAAATATAAAAAAACAATATCAAAATTATACTCCCAAGAACATCCTTGATGTAAACTGCAGTGGGGATCATAAATAAACCTGAAAGTATCTTCTTCACATTCTATTTAAATTACTCCAAATGACTCTTTGAGTGAAGGAATGAATCCTGAAGCTCTTTGATAGATAAAAATATCCCCGGTGAGAGTGAGTGCTCTGACCAAGTCCAGTCCAGTCCTAAGTAATTCCAATCCAGTTTGAGTTCAGAGTTTAATTATGAATGGAAGCTAGTTAACGTGATAAAGGTGGGATTTTAAAGAGGAGACCATAAAGACACAGAATGGAATCACTAAGTGTGTGGCATGTTTTACCTGACACATCTATTACAGCAGCCAAAAGCTTTTGTGAAGTGTCTTAATATATAAACTGAACAATCTGTACACTGAAAACCGCACAAGGCCTGCTTTTTTTTTTTTTTTCTCCATAAAGTGTAAGTCAGTTAACGCGTGCGGCATAATGTGAACTGGGACTAATCCAAGTGACAAAACCATGAAGAGTCACCTACTATCTCTGTCGACTTCTCTGAGCGAGTTGTTTTTAGCCTGATTGATTTTCTGTTCCACATTGGTGAAATGAACATCATTGAATGGAGCTTTAGATGCACTCTGCTGTTTTTTGTTGCTCAGAGTTTGTGTTTATGTTCAGTATTTATCAGAACATTCTCGACGCGTCCTCGAATTCTAAAAAGAAGCATTGAATCAACTAATTTTCTCTTAAAACATTTGCAAAACGCGAGCTTATTGCCAAAATTCTTCTTTCCAATCTGTGAAAATGCTCCAGAAGAAGCTGAACTGCAGTTTTATTGCTCTGAGTCATTTCAACATTTATAGTTCTCAGTCGAGATATGAACTATTGAACTATTAAGTGTGAAGTAACTCTGCATGAAGCTACAAAACTGCTGTTTTATGGTTTAAAAAAAACGTACTATATTAGTTTAATTCTTTGGATTCTCTCCCCTGTGTTCCATGTATTTATTTAATCGGTCGCTAAACACATAAAAGTAAAAGGAACACAACATAAGTGTTTTAAATTGTTTATTCACAAAATGATTCACTCAGAAGAAGTGATGAAATACAGAGTGCAGATTGTCCAGATACAAACAGACGATACCAAGTGCAGTTTACACAATCACAAATGAAACCAACACCAATACAAAGGGACAGAGAGTAAACATTTTCCATTCTATTTCTCACTATGAGAAATAGACAGAAAATACATAGGAAGCAATGGATTATTGGAAAACAATAGAAAAGAGAAAACTGAAAGAAAAGACGATTATATATAGTTTTGTAAAAACTTCATCTATATTGAATTTAATAAAAAGCCTGGACATGATGACAATTCACTTCTAATTTCAGTTGGTTCAGTTTCTCTATAAATCCTGCACTCTGTGCTCCTTCGTCCTATTTTTTTTTACTTCTTCACACTTTAATGTGTTCGCTTGCTCTGGAGTCGGGGTGTGGAAACACAGCGGAAATTGATGTGTGCTGCTTGTGTTATCAGAGCCTATAAAGACGCACAAGCAAAAGGTTCTCGTGTGAAACTTCCAAATTGGGAAATCACTGTTTTTTTTCCCGTTATTTACAGCTAGGTTTTGTTTTTTTTTTCTAATAGTTGTTTTAAATGCTTCTTACATGATTAATCTCTGCCATGTGAGGGAGAAAGGAGGAGGAAGGACTCAACGGGTCATAAGGGCTAAAAAGTTTTCTCCCATCTGTGTTTAGCGTGAGACATTACACACCACACAATATTTAGGAGCAGATTCTAAAATGGTTTTCATTCTACAAATGTAATTGTTTATTATGGATTCAAAGAAATACATAAATGGTTGATGTTTTCCAAGAGAGATCTGCACGACTCCTTTCATAAGAGTATCTACAGTCGAACCAGTCTGAGAAGAAAATCCCATTTGATTCATTTTCAGGATCCCACTGCGACAGTCACCTCGGTGTCCAGCAAACCGAAGAGCAAATGGAGGCCGCTCCCTTTGGACACTGTGGTAGGAATATAAAATTAAACTACGGTAATGTTGATGATCATTTCCACCTGGATTATAGATCTGTTCTGTGTAGAGTTTGCATGTTTTTGGGGAGTTTGTTGACTTAGTCCTGCAGAACATGCCTAAAAGTTACATCATCGCTATAGATTGTCTGCAGATGTGAGTGTGTATGTTTGGATAAGTTTCAATCTCTGATGGACTGGCTGATAGTCCGACTATTCCTCGTGTTTGTTCTTTTTACAGGAATTAGAGAAACTGGCATCTCGGAAGCTGAGAATAAATGCCAAAGAGACCATGAAATTAGCAGAAAAACTCTATACCCAAGGGTGAGTGTGTGAATTTAAGAGCAAACTGGAATTTTATTTTGGTAATATACACGCATGCCGCTCTCCCGACACATTATCTCAGTCTGACCATATGCTAAACTTTAGTTTGAACTCATTTCAGTCACTATGCTGGCTTGACGCCACCGTATTGGAGGCTTTGTGGTGTTATAGAAAAGGTCAGATGTATTTTTTTTGTTTTGTTTACCAAGTCGCATAACCACCTCAAAGTTCCTTCTATTTCTGGACATGAAAAGACCATCTGGCAGTTCAGACATCCAGTAGATAAGTTAACCAGGAACAACATATTTCTGTAGGACGACACCTTGATAATCTTTTCTTTTCCTCTCTCCCTCAGGTTTATCAGCTATCCCCGCACAGAGACCAACATTTTTCCCGAAAACTTGGCGCTCGGCCCTCTGGTGGAGCAGCAGACACACAGCCCGGCATGGGGCACTTTCGCCCAGCGTGTGCTTGAACAGCAAGGGGGTCCCAACCCGAGACAGGGCAGGAAATCTGACCAAGCCCACCCTCCTATACACCCCACCAAGTACACCAGCACACTGCAGGTGGGTCTGCAGGGCAGTTTTTTTTTCTATTCGTAAAGGAATTTATGGCTCTTTTTGGTGCAAATTTGATCACGTAACTACGGTCTTGTTTCACTTCCTCCCAGGGCAACGAGGCCCGCTTGTACGAGTTCATTGTCCGGCACTTCTTGGCATGCGTATCCCAAGATGCTTTGGGGCAGGAGACTGTGGTGGAAATAGACATCGCTCAAGAGGCGTTCTCTGCCTCGGGGCTCATGATCATCGCCAGGAACTACCTGGACGTGTACCCGTATGACAGGTGGAGCGCAAAGGTACGCTGGCTATTTCTTTGCAAACTGTACAAACGCAGCTGAAATTCAGCCTGAATCTATGCTTCTTTACTACTCATGAAATGCTAGTTTCTGTTGCTTTAAATATTGTTCTGGTAAAAATCCATCTTTGAAGGTGATCCCCGTGTATGAACAAGGCTCCCAGTTCCAGCCGTCCGCCATCGAGATGCTGGACGGACAGACGAGTCCGCCGCAGCTGCTCACTGAAGCCGACCTCATATCGCTGATGGAGAAGCATGGCATCGGTACATTGTAGATACACGGAGGCAAAAACATTAAGACGGACACACCTAAATGAAACACGCACTTGAGTGCGGTTGATTTGTGCCTAATGGAAACTCTGCGGTGCTTACTGTGACTATTTCAGGCACAGATGCGACCCACGCCGAGCACATCGAGACTATAAAGAGTCGCACGTATGTGGGCTTGACGGCAGACCAGAGGTTTCTCCCCGGAGAGCTCGGCATGGGCCTAGTGGAGGGTATGTGCACATACACACACAAAATACACATGCATTGTGGCTTACTCATCTAGAAATGTACAGAATTTTCTCATGAGAAGTTGTTTCTTTTCAAGGCTTCTTTGTTCTGAGAGAGAAATTCCTTTTGAGCAGGTGCAACTGCCAAATCATTTTCTACGTATTGATTAAAATAACTCGCCCACAACTCATTTAGAGTCACAGGAAAATAAAAGGTCCACTAATAGATTAAAACCCAGACAAAGAGAAAACAATTCCAGCAAAGCGATGACGTGCATCATTAATGAAAAACGCACAAATCTGTGACACATCAGTGTCAAGTGCACCTGCAGGTCAGAAGGACTGATGACGGGTCTCTATACCCCACACACACACACACTCACACACACACACCTCTCTATGACTCAGTTGTGTTATTTATAATATATGTATGTTTCTTTAGGTTACAATTCGATGGGATATGAAATGTCGAAACCAAACCTACGCGCTGAACTGGAAGGAGACCTCAAGCTGGTTTCAGAGGGCAGGAAGGATAAACGGAGCGTGTTGCAGCACCACATCCTCAAATACAAGACCGTCTTCATTGAATCCGTCAGAAAAGCAAAGAAGTCAGTTGCATTTCACGTCAACACCTATTGATGATTCGCTGAAGGACTCCTGACATCACGACGTGTCGTGTTTTGTTGGTGCCTCAGGTTGGACGAAGCCCTCACGCCTTATCTGGGTGCAGCTCTGGAGATCCCCGAAGCGGAGCAGCAGGACATGGAGATCCCGCTGCCGGTCAGGAAGTGTCCTCAGTGTGGTCGAGACATGGTGCTGAAGAAGAAGAGGGAGGGAAACAGGTGGGACAGAGAAACAGTTTTAAAGCTCTTCTCTGCTGTGTTTTGAACTAATTTGTTCTGCTCTGTGTCGCCCCCTGCAGTAAGTTCCTGTCTTGTATGGGCTACCCGGCCTGTAAGACGGCCGTGTGGTTTCCCGACATGGTGCTGGAGGTCAGCAGAGACGACAGCGTGTGTCCCTCCTGTCAGCCGCATCCCGTTCACATGTGAGTTTAACTGGATTGCAGAGCTGCAAGACAGCAGATGAAGAGGGGAACAGTTTTAAGCTTTAAAACTGATGATTCTCCCCCAAGACAAATGATATTAAAAGACATTTTCAAACAGCCTCGATGTGAATTTAGTCTAATCATAGAATCAATTGGGAAAACTCGAGGTGCTTTAAGCATTATGCGACTTTCTATTTCAGTCAAAAGTAAAACAACACAAGTAACTTTGCTGTTAGCGTGGCCGTAGTCTTAACAGATGTGGACGTCAATATATATATTTTTGCATTCTGGCCCCGTCTGTTGCACAACAGCAGGGCTGAGAGGCGGCCCGGCAGCCCTGCGCTGGTTCTTAATTTTATTCAAATTTCCTCTGATGCAATGCGAGCGACAACCAGGTAAGAGCCAGTCACACTTTTTAGGTTTTTCAGAGGGAGAGAGGGGAAAAGAGCTGTTTATCAACTCAGCTGCAGCAGAGCTGAGAGGACTGAGGTACATTTGTTTTTGATTATAACATTTTAAACACAGGAAATCAGAAGAGAAAAGAAAACTACAAAAACAAGCTTATTCTGTCTTTATCAATTAATGACGTTTGTAAACTACTGTCCACTGAAAACAGGGAATGCGTATCAGGAATTAGACGATCCGGTTTGTATATCTGGTATGAGTAATCACCGTCTTCTTTAATCTGTCTCTTATTTGGCCAAAACTTTGTGGAGGTGTAATACTGAATCTTCCCTGGAGCCAGCGAGTGGAGGGATGAAAGATGTGCTAAATTAGTTCCACTTACATCTGATGTTCTGTAAGCAGTTGACTCGATTAGGTTTATGGTTCCAGCTGACTTTCTGGGTCAATTTGCCCTCGATGAAAAAGGCTGCTGCATACGCAACACAAAGAGATTATTGAAATAACGCAACAGCAACAGTATGAGCTAGTGAAAATACTCTTAGATTATACTAAGTTCACACCAAGAACATTTTAACAATTTGGCCTCAAGTAAACATGATGTCATCTACAGCCACACTGTAATGGTGACACAACGAGATCAAAACGTCTCTAAAACTGCAGCTCCTGCGAAGTGTTTCTGCTCCTCTGTGGCCAATATCTATGAAAAATGATCCAAGGAAAGATGAGAGGTGGACTGGTGATGGGCTAAGGCGAACGGCTGCAGAAGTTAATGATGGTTCTGGTAGAAAGGTGTCAGATGATACACTGCATTGCAGTTTGTTGTGTATGGAGCTTGCATACGCAACACAAGAGCCAGTCGGGATACCCCCATGCTGACCCTTGACCCCCATCAACAGACATGTGAGTGGCAGAACTGGACCATGTGTGGCCAGGTTAATGTGTTTAGCTTGACTGGGGAACACATGGTCCCAGGATGTATGATAGGAGGGATGCAAGGGAACCTTCCGCCCTGCCATCCATGTAAACGTTAATAATGTAAAACCATTAACAATATTCCCTGATTGCAGTCACAAACATAACTCAGGAATAGTTAGAAAACCACGACAATTATTCTAAAGTCGACTTCAAATATGCTGGATTTGAGTCCCAAACAAGCCTCTGTGTGATGAATTAGAAAAACAAGTCCAAATCTTGAAAAGCCCTCAAAAAAAAAAAAAAAAGAATTATTTGAGAAGCAGCTTCAAAAATCTTGATGCCAGACACCTGAAAAAACCAACCTTGATAGGTCAAAGTTGTTTTGAACACAAAATATGGGACCTGAAATGCGAGTGGTCATAATGTTATGGCTGATTTGTATAAATGCAGATTTGTATTGTCGCATTATTTTCCTCCTGTCACAATTCAGATCTGCAGTGACGAGGAAATGAACTCTGGAAAACATAACCTTATAATGTCCACAGCGCCACGTATCCTCAGTGGGTTGTTGCTTTTTCTTTTTGTTTTTTTCTTTTTCCTTCCTTCCCTCGCTCGCTCAGCTGTCGAAGCAAACACCGAGCACACTGGAACTCTCGTCGGCTGCAGCAGCGCAAGAAAATTTGTCAAAAATTCTTGTTTACTTAAGTGGGCGTTCACCCCTTGAGCACGTGCCTCAGCTCGGTCCAAATATAGGGCGCGCTCGCAATGCAGCCAGCCAAAGTGCTCCACACCAGCATCTGTTACCACGGCAACCGAGCTGGTGCATAACTCAAAGTTGAGCCACAGCACTTATAACATCCATCTTATTTATTTATTTGCTTGTTTGTTTGTTTGTTTGTTTGTGCAGTTGATGTGTGGCGCTTCATGCCAACACTTATCTGTCTCAATAGTTTATACCGGGATGTTTTGCCTCAGTGTTTAACTCGGGTGCCGTTGTATTTTAACTTGAAAACAACAAACAAACTCCTGCCGTGCTGATGGATTTTATTTACCCTCGGGATATCTGACACTTTTGAATAGAGCAAATGAAAAATCTGTGCTGAGCTTCATTGGCGATCAGTCCAGATTTCAGATTTCAATCACTTCCTGAAACAGATTTGCAGTTTGCTCACCAAAGATGAGTCGAAGGCTTTAAGAGCCAAGCGGTTTTTTTCCCTCTGCACTCTCCTGTGTGTTTAAACTGTCAGTTTTCAGAACCGAATGTGGATATACGTCACTGGAAACATTTTTGAGGATGAAATGAAACCATAAACCAGCTT